>CANXYC010566736.1:0-46566 GCA_948193065.1 Aleurites moluccanus | reverse complement strand
AGTCCAAAAAATTATACCCGACACCACATTTATAAAAAGATGGAGCCACAAAATTGAAGCTGTTGTGATAACCCACGGGCATGAAGATCACATTGGTGCGTTGCCTTGGGTAAAGTTTCCTTCTACTTTCTTGGAAATGGCGTTTTAACTTAGAACTGCCAGATGAAATACATGTCTATTAAGCCTGTTAACTCTATTGAAGTTTCTGTCATTAACACCTGTTCTCTAGTTTCTGACAGGGTGTATGGTCCTACATTCTGTTATTGATAATTGTGAGGCATTATTTAGCAGTGAAGAAGCTGTAATGGTGCCTTGGCCAGGGGTGGGGGAACATGCTTGTATTTGATACATCTTTTTCACCTTCTTAAGGATTGGCTTGAGTGCATTGCAATTGGCTAGTTGTGGCAGTGCTATTAAGAATAATATGGCATTGACACATAATTAGATGATTTATTGCTCTTCTTTTTGGAGCACATTCTCAATGGTTGTCATGTTCATCATTGATGCTGGACAGAGTATTGTTTCTCACATTCTCATTTTATTTCAATCTTGAAACGGTATCTGGTCCATAGGCATAGGAGGGTGGTTTTTCCTTTTACTTCTCTCTTCTCGTTCTTCTTTATGCCATGGATATGAGGCTTAAATCACTGAGTAAAACACTGAGCCATTGCTATTTGGTTAGTAGAATGGATGGAAGAATGAGAGATGGAACTGGGAAATCACAAACCAGGCCTGTTTTGGCCTTTTTGTTCAATAGTTATGTTTTTAATTGATTAAGGGTTTTGCTGGAAGGTTTCAGCCTTCTAGGATGCATCATTAAGCTCAATAATGCATGATTATTTTAAATCCTTCTTTGTCTCCTTTGCACTTCTTTTATTTTCTAATTCAAGCATTTTATTCTCTCTCTTTTTTTTTTTTTAAATGCATACAATACTTCTCTCTTTGTCCAATCAGGTTCTCCCAGCTCTGGATTCCCATACTCCAATATATGCATCGTCTTTTACAATGGAGGTACATATCATGGATGCTACTACTTATACATGTATGTTTATGAGGCTTAATTCAGATCCTGAGCATATATGCACGCATAACATTCAAATTGTTATGAAATCTACCTTACTTCACAAACCAACATGCTCAGTTCATATTATGATTTTTCTGTTAGGTGCTAAGAAACTTGTACATTCTTGTTGACCTTTTATTTTTAAGTTTATTGATGTTAACCCAATTTTTTTTAATAAAAGAAAATCAACCAGGCAGTGCAAGTTCAATCATCTTTCCAGAATTATGACAACTGACATAATAGCTCTTTGATGTGGTTGAATATGATGATATATTCTTTCATTTTTAAACAGTTGATCAAAAAGCGTTTGAAGGAGAATGGGATTTTTGTTCCATCTAGACTGAAGATTTTTAGAACAAAGAAGAAATTTATAGCTGGGCCTTTTGAAGTAGAGCCAATCAGGGTAACTCATTCTATTCCTGATTGTTGTGGTCTGGTTCTTCGCTGCGCTGATGGTACAATTCTTCATACAGGGGACTGGAAGGTATGCTTATCGATTGATACATCTTTTCTTTTTCACTTGAGTTCATGAATTGTGTACAAAGTTCACATTTACAGATAGATGAATCACCATTGGATGGGAAAGTCTTTGATCGTGAAACATTAGAGGAACTCTCAAAAGAAGGAGTAACGTTGGTAAGCATCCTGGAATTATGCATTATGTATCAACTTAGCATATTCACATGATTTATCAAGTAAATTTATTGGTTTTAACTGTGTGGAAAAGATACTGGTTCTGTGGTAGTCACAAATAAAAGCATTCCATTGTGTTTTTTAGCTGAAAGATTGGATGAAGAAAAGGAGTCTCATACATTACTGTACTTGATTGAAATCTGTTTCTTGATAACATGCTATGGTAATTGGGAAAGAAATGTATATCTTAACTTTCTAATTATCCATTTTACTCTAGAGAAAATGCAAAGGAGCTAACTGCCTGCCATTTCTTTTAAGCTTGAATACCATATTATTATTACCTTTTTTGAATAACACACACATATATATTTGGCTTAAAATTTCTATGTTGAAAACTGTCATCTGATGCCGTATGATGTGACAGTGTTTTCTTTTGGTGTTCATGTGATGCTAATCACGTCCTTAGACTTGCTATACTCTTCTTGATAAATTTTACTTTTGAATATCTATCATGGTACTTTGGTATGTATTTCAATTATGGATGCATTGTAAATTTCTCTCTTTCGTTAAAGTTTCTCATGAAGAGCAAGGCAACTTGAGCCTTGAGATGTAATTAATGCACACACTGTTCAGATGATGAGTGACTCAACAAATATACTGTCACCGGGAAGGACAATTAGTGAAAGTGTGGTAGCAGATTCACTATTGAGACGGATTTCAGCAGCTAAAGGAAGGGTCATCACTACTCAATTTGCATCAAATATACACCGCCTGGGAAGTGTGAAAGCTGCTGCCGATTTGACTGGTAGAAAGTTGGTATGCATTCCCTACTTTCTTTGTTTCTCCACTATCTTATTACTGCACTTCTGCTGTCTAAGATAGAATAAATGATCTGTCAGTTGTGATATTTATGGTTAGGTCTTTGTTGGCATGTCATTGAGGACATATTTGGATGCAGCTTGGAAGGATGGAAAGGCACCAATTGATCCGTCCACCCTGGTAAGAACTAATAACACATAGTTGGATGCTGCCAATTTTTCTGTTACTTGTTTGTTGGATTTTTAGTTTTTGTTTCTTTTATTTTTTTCAATTCTAGCATCACATATGCTGAATTGAGAAATTGGGGTTTTGTTCATATATTTCCCCCTTTTTTTTCTAACTTAAGTCACCTCGATTATGGACCTTGAAATCCATAAATTTGGCTGTGATCAACCATTTCAACTTTGTGTTGGGCTGTAGTTTCACTTAGAACTATATGCCTCTTGACTTCTTTCAACCATTTATGGTATATGTCTCACCACTGAAGCACCTTGCAATATCTATGGGCTACAGTACTTTTAGTGGAAAAATAATGCGGTGGAAGAAAAATGTGGTTATTGATCTTGAGCAAGAAAAAAAATAATTAGAGGAAAAGCATCTGAACTTGACTGTGTTAGGCATCCTGCTTTACAGTGTTCAAGTTTGCATGCTGATTGACTTGCAGGATATTTATTTTAAAATTTTGCTTTTTCGAATCTGTCTGCTAAATACTGATATATTTCATAAGCTTTTAATCATGAAAAAGGAAAAAAAAGTGCTTGAGCCTATTAGCTCAGACATTTAACATTCTTTTTATATGCTATTTGTTTGGTAACCATCATGGTTGAGAATGCTTTATTTCAAACATCTTTCCTGTTTTTTTCATGATACCTCTGAGTTACATTATGTAGGTGAAAGTAGAAGATATTGATGCTTATGCTCCAAAGGATCTTCTGATTGTTACAACCGGATCACAAGTAAGCTGACCCGGCTGCCTGATTAAATTCACTATTGTACCATTTAGCTAGCCACATGATTATGTATGCTATTGTGTCAGGCAGAGCCTCGTGCTGCATTGAATCTTGCATCATATGGGAGCAGTCATTCCTTCAAACTGAGCAAGGAAGATCTAATTCTATACTCGGCAAAGGTAATGTGATATATGATATGCTTTAATTTTCTATTTTACAATTTAGGTAGTGTGGATGTTGCAATTCTTATAAGTAACAAATCCAACTTGTGATACTAAGTGGCAAATTTACAAGAGCTGCTAAAAAGAATATGGCCAAAGATATTGATCTGCTATGTTCTCATTCTCTGATTTCATTATTGAAAAGAATAATGCATTTAGTTGGACATTTCTCATTTCTTTAGCGAATTTCAAGAGTTAGAATTATGCAAAGCTTTTATATACAATCAAAGTTGTATTTCCTTCATCTGTTTGGTAATAACTGCTGTCACTGATTTATTGAATATGTTACCTCCTTTTCTATTTTTCAAAAAGTTTTTAGTCAGACATTTGGAATATGGTTATGATATTGGGTGTATTTATGGTTTATTGTTGAAATTATTAGGCATCTTGAGCAGTTTTGTACTTCACTTTCAGGTAATCCCTGGTAATGAATCTAGGGTGATGAAAATGCTGAACCGTATATCAGAGATCGGTTCAACTATAGTAATGGGTAAGAATGAACTGCTTCACACATCTGGCCATGGATATCGCGGAGAACTAGTAAGATCTTTTATACTTCTCCTTATAATCTAATTTATAATTTTTTGGCATAATATCACATCTTAATATGATCCTGCCTTTAATAAATTGACATGGTTATTTCATACTGTTATTAACTATGTGGTTTGTTTCATTGAATACTACCTGGAAGTGGATGCTATGAACATTAGTCACTTGCATCGGAAGCCAGCCAGTGAGCCATATGCATTTTGCATATGGTAGCGTCTTCTAATCACATTTTAATTTATAAAATTGATTTGTGTCTCGATATGTTTCTCTTTGATGGTTTATTATCATTTTATTGATTATCCTAAGGCAAAGGATGAGAACTATCTATCTAAGCATTAATTTAATTTTCTCAGGAGGAAGTACTTAGAATTGTGAAGCCGCAGCATTTTCTTCCCATTCATGGAGAACTCTTGTTCTTGAAAGAGCATGAATTGCTTGGGAAATCAACTGGCATTCGACACACTACTGTGAGTCAGTTTTCCATTCTCACTGTTCACTAACATGCATGGGTAACAAATTATTATATTAGTTTGATTAGACACAGATACTAATATTATGACATAATATTTTTGTAATTTTTTAACCCTGAATCACATGCCACGTCATTTCAAATTTCAGCTTACATCATGATGTGCTTACACATAGTAGCTTTAGCTCTTGTGATGTTCAATATGTACTGACAAATGTTTGAGAATCCAACCAAAGTCTTAACCTTGTCAGTTGAAAGGTCAATGTGTAAGATAGATCCATCCTGTGAACGTAATTAGACAGATGCTGAATACTTGCTGTGGCTGCAACATTTGGAATTTGAACTACTGAATCTTGTTTTGTTGTGTCATATTGATCCAAGGACTTCCTTGTCAGCCAGTATGGGCCAAATCTAAAATTCTCTGCCTCTGAATCTCACTACGCAAGTGCACATTAGGCTGGGTATTAACTACATGGATTTAGCAGGTCTTCTTGCTCCTTCCTGTTGTGGAAAGGACTGTTCGGTCTAATTGTATTGACCCATGACTAAACTTGCATATGGAGGTTTATCGTGTGTGTGACACCGGACATTATTTTGTTGGTGTTGGTATTTGAAAATTTCTAAGATTACAAATTATGATATTGGTAAAATGTAATTCTTCAGGTTATAAAGAATGGAGAGATGCTTGGAGTTTCCCATTTAAGGAACAGAAGAGTTCTATCTAATGGTTTTATTTCCCTTGGGAAGGAAAATTTGCAGGTTATTTATATCTGAAGATATTAATTCCCCAGTTTTATCAGTTGAGAAATATTCTATTAACTGCAGTCTTCCATTGCAGTTGATGTATAGTGATGGAGATAAAGCATTTGGCACATCAGCTGAACTTTGCATGGATGAGAGACTAAGAATTGCAACAGATGGCATTATTGTGGTTAGGTAGAATATTTAGATCCTGAAACGTGTTCACCATCTTGGTTCAGTGTACTAATGATATATTGACATTTTTCTGTTACAGCATGGAAATTTTACGGCCACAAAATGCAGAGTCTCTCATAGAAAACACCATAAAAGGAAAAATAAGGATCACAACTCGCTGCTTATGGCTGGATAAAGGGAAGCTTTTAGATGCTCTGCATAAAGCTGCCCATGCTGCACTTTCAAGTTGTCCTGTGAATTGTCCTTTATCTCACATGGAAAAGACAGTATCTGAGATTTTGAGGAAGATGGTGAGGAAGCATAGCAGTAAAAGGCCTGACGTTATTGCCATTGCTGTGGAAAACCCAGCCGGAGTTCTTTCTGATGAGATCAAAACAAGGCTATCTGGCAGCTCTCATGTTGGAATTGGGATATCAACTTTGAAAAAGGTGGTTGATGGATATCCAAAAAGAAAGCACTCGAATAAGATGCAGGCTGAAAGCAATGGTTATGTGCATGTAGATAACAAATCACAAGAAAATTTGGAAGGTCCTCTCTCTCTCTCTCTCTCTTCCCCCCTTCCCCTTCCCTTCCCCCCCCCCCCCCCCCGTGCGTGCTGGTGGGTGGGTGCCTATACAGTTGCGTGAGAGATTGTGTGCATCTGTGTATTTGTGGTTGCATGAATTACGTCTTAGTTTGAGGGATTGTTATTATGACCTAAGCTTAATCCTTTGCATCATTCCTAATGATTTATTTATTCTTTATTCTCTGAGTTTGTGAATTGAATTACTATTTACATTGTGCTGTTTTATCTTACATGGAATTCACTCAGTTGATAATGTTGAAGCTGAGAGACTATTACCAGATGACGAGATGGCCACTTCAACTTCCAGTGTGTCTGACAGAGTTTCCTCCGACCCTGAGGATCAAGATGATTTCTGGAGATCATTCATTTCATCATCATCACAAGTTGGTAATTTAGTTTCACAACAGGAACATCTGAAACAGCTTAACGAAGATGATAACTTGAGCCATGAAGATAAGACTTTGGAAATGCAAAATTCTGAACCAAAGCCTTCCAAGCGTGTGAAAAGGAACAAATGGAAACCTGAGGAGGTTAAGAAGCTGATAAAAATGCGGAGGAAATTGCATGATAGATTTCAAGTTGTAAAGGGGAGAATGGCTCTCTGGGAAGAGATATCTAATAGCTTGATGATTGATGGGATCAATCGAAGTCCTGGGCAGTGCAAATCATTGTGGGCATCCCTGGTTCAAAAATACGAGGTATGTTCTTCCTTCTCGTTTCATGTTTAGAATTTTTCAGGTTTGCATTTAAAGTCCCTCTCTATGTTTGGAAAACACAATTCTTGTTTGTTTGTCTTCTGTACTCAACCTTTATATATATATTTGAAGACTAAGTATATTTTTAACTTTAACCAGCGATGAACTTGTCGCAATGAAAATCAAGGTATTTATGCATGAGTTGCATGGATTTCATGATTTGGATTATTTTATTTTCTTCTTTTAATTCAATAATCTTGCTGCCTATTTGTTTATCATATTGCTCAGTGACAACTTCTGCTAGGATGAACAGGAAAGTAAGAATGACGAGAAAAGACAAAAGGATTGGCCCTATTTTGAAGACATGAATAAAATTTTATCTACATTCGAGGCAACATCAACAAAATGATTGGCAGAGGGGAGAATAGCATGAAACAAAAATATTTTCAGAAGAACCTTCAACAGCCATATTTGTCTAAATAAAGCTTGGACGGGGATGATTGGGGTGATACAATTAGCATAGGCACTGCATCAAGGAATTCATGTTTATATACATCAGCAAATAGGCTAATTTTGAAGCTACAGGACCAGCACTGAGTTGTTTAATCGGATTCACCTGCAATGACACGAACAAGAAATGAATTGGTTTTGCAGCCATACATGGTCATTTCATATTGTATCATTTGAGCACTGAGTTAGTGTAATGGGTGGTGCCGCCTGCTTAGAACTTTTCTTTGTTTCTTCAAATTTTCTTATTATTAATAAAAAATTTTAGTACATTAAAAAATCTTGATGTAATGCTGGCGCAACAGTATTTTATTGGTAACCGGTCAAATTTATATAGGATCACAGAATGATTCTTCACGCTCTTACTTTATATATTTGTTTTTAGCTAATAGAAAGATTTTTTTTTTATTTTTTTAATTCGATGGAGTCCATTGAGACTACACCCAAAAAAGACCGCCTTTGAATGCTAAAAAATGGAGTCGCTAGACAGTTTCTTTGCAAAAGCTTCGTTAGTGATACTGATGGCCGAGTATATCAAAAGGAGTTGATCCTTCCAAATTCCTATTCAATTATTACTACTAAGTTTTTTCTTTCCTTTTTCTATGCAATCTGATCAAAATTTATTGTCTTTGGATCAAAACTCAGACTAGAAGAGAAAGGGCCAGAGGCACTGCTCGCTACCTCTGCTTAAAAATAATCTGTATTATGCCATATATTAATGACCTGGAATGAGTAAATAATGATAATAATGATAGCAAATAGCTCCAAATCCAACCATTTCTGTTCCTTTGTCGAGAGACAAAATTAGAGCATTTCTTCTAGTGTAAGAATTTTTTAGAAGGGAGCATTTTTTTACATTTAGAGAAAAATGTAAAATTTTTATAAAGGAACTCTATGAATAAAGGATGAAAAAATTAATTTTTCAAAATATGAGTATTTTATTAATTTTAGTAAATTTTAAAGATTTAATATTAATTTATTTTAAAAATTTTAAAAATTAAAGGATAAAAAAGTAAAATGGAAGAATATATGATTAAATAATATTTTATTAAGGATTAAAAAAATAATTTTTTAAAATAAAAGAATTATTTTATTAATTTTATAAATTTTAAGTATTGAATAATAATTTTATATTTAAAAATTTTAAAAATTAAGGGGTGGTACTTGGCGGTTGAATGGATACACCTCTGCTCTTAATTCAGCATATTTAGAATGGTCCTCTGGAAATTTATTAGATTAATATTCTCACTGCTATCTGGTACTAGACTAAGCCAGAAGCTTTTACTAAATGGTATATAGGTATATACATGGGTATATATAATTGGGTAAGTTTTGAAATTTATTTATATAAAATTAATTAATTTGTATTATATTTAATACCTATTCACTAGTTTTTTATATATTCATTTATTAATCGTATTTATTTATAAATTTTTTATATATTTTATTATTATTTTTTATAAGATATTTTTCAAAATATATTATTAAATATAATCAGATTTAATACGTGATATAACGTGAATAAACTGGTTGATACTTGTTTATAAATAGATCGGTTAATATTTCATTTTCAATTTAGATATAAACTAACATTATCACCAGTTCATAAATAAATTAAAATTTATATATATATATGAACTTATAAATAAATAACATCAGTTCATAAATAAATCAGAATTTATATATATATGAGCTTATAAATAAGTGTTTAAATTTATTTATACAAAATTAATTGACTTAAGATAAATTCAATACTTATTTATTTATAAATTTTTATATATTTTGTTATTAATTCACATGAGATTAATTATTAAATGTTTACTTCATAATACAGACCGACCGTGATTTTAAATTCTTGTCCTCCTCTTCACCATCAATAATTTTTATCAATATATAAAAAATACAACAAATTTTGACTTTGTCGATAATGCTCCCCATTTCTTTCTTGTTTCCTCTTAGTTATTATCACTTTGACAAGTAACTTAACAATATATTAATTATAGGTCCCAATCCTTACGGGATTTATTCCTCTATTTATCATTTCTCCGTTTTGAACACTTCTTTCACTCTATTGAAAATTCATGGTAGCTTCTTCCAAAATTGATGGAAAAAATTGGGTCAAGGGCCTTGTATATTTAGCACACACCCTTTATATATAGTGAGAGGATTGGTTACCACCATGTTATAGCAAAATCTAGCTAATATATTTTCCTTTAATATTCTTCATCTTCTCGATTGTTGCTACGTAATTTTTTTCTTGATAAATAACACTAAGGACTAATATATATTATCATTTGCATAGTGAGATGAGGAAAGCTGGAGAATTTGAACTTATTTTTCGCAAATTCGACAAAAATGGTGATGGAAAGATTTCACCATCAGAATTGATTGATCATGTAAATTTGATTGGAGGGAAGATGTTTATGAGAGAGGCAGAAATGGCAATAGCATCGTTGGACTCGGATGGAGATGGGTTGTTAGGATTGGAAGATCTTATTAGGCTAATGGAAGATGGAGGAGAAGAAGAGAAGTTAATAGATTTAAGAGAGGCTTTTGCAATGTTTGATACAGATAATTGTGGGTTTATTACACCTAATAACTTGAGAAAAATGTTCAAAAGACTTGGAGAGTCCAAGTCTATTGATGAATGTAAAGTTATGATTAGTCAATTTGATAATAACGGGGATGGTGTTCTTAGCTTTGATGAATTTAGGGTTATGATGCAATGAATTTTTTTTTTTTTTTTTTTTTTTTATCTCAAGTGTATTTAATTTGTTTCTGTATACTCTAATGTGTAAATTAATCAATATTTATATGGAGTTTTATCTGCAGATTTTCTTTAAAATCAGTTAGTTATTATTTTTCTTTGGGGAGAATTCATTAGTTATTATTTAATCTGTGTACTTTTTCTTTTTTTATATATATCATGCTTAGCTTTTAAACACCATACTAAATTCATATTTTTAACCACACACTGAAACATTGGTTATTGATAAATGCATTTGAAATCATGTAATAAACATAGATTCGAATCTCCCTACTCTAATTCCCTAAAAAAATTCATGTTTTTAATAGTTAGAATTGAAAAATAAAAAGAAATTTTATGTCCTTAGTAATTAATTAATCAATAAAAATAAAAATTAATAAACACATATAACAACTAAACTTATTTATAAGTCGGATTTTAAATTTTAATTTATAAAAAAAATTATAAATTAGAGAAACCGAGCAATTATAAATTTTAATATTTTTCAAAATTAACTATTTATTAATCAATAGACCTTTTCCTGGATAGATTTTTTTTTTTTTTTTTTTAATGGATGCTCTTCCTTTATTTTAATTAGGCAATTATTATGGTTTTCATTGTATGGATTTTTTTTAGAGAAAAGTTCTTTAATATTGATACGGTGGTAATAATAGAAGTAACCGATAACAAGTATAAAAACAACACAGACCGACATGGGGTAAAATCATGAATTTTTATTAAGGAGGTCAAAATTAAACTAGTAAAGCAGAAAAAGTCATAACTTAGAACCTCCTTTCTCTTAATTAAAATTTTGTTTCTAAATTACCAATTGCACCATATATATATATATATATATATATATAGATTTTCAGTTTTGGTGCTTGATTTTGATAAAATTTAAGCCACACAGTTTAGAAGGCCTTGAATATTCTTAAAATGGACATTAAATACCGTTTTGAAATTTACAAAATGCTAAACGGAATTTTAAAGTGTTTGACAGATTAATTCAAAACAGTGTTTTGAAATTTAAAAACAAAAAAAATTTAAACTTATTTTGAAACGATATTTTTAAAACTCTATTTTTTAAAATCTCGATTACACTCAAACACCCCTTAATACTTAGTTAATCACTTCCTCTTTAATTACGAACAACACAAGTTATGAGACAAACAAGGTTTTGATGCCAACGTCTTCTTCAGATCAAAGGTCTGTAGTCACCAATTCAGAAAATTCTCATGCAAATTTGACGTGAAGCGCCAATCATGTCTATCTCTTGCTTATAAATTTTTAGTTCTTAATTTACCTAATTAGATATAATTTATCATCTCTCTTTGGAATATTAAGAGAGGAGCTCAAAATTGACTAATAAGCTAGTGATGGTGTGCTGCTGCTTTTTTTTTTTTTAAATTTATTTATTATTTCTCTTTTCATAATATATGTTTTAATTTTTATTTTAATTTAATTATCTAGTTATGTATTTAATGTGTGAATTAAAATATGAGAGAATCAGAAAATGATAAAAAATTAAAATAATAAATAAATTAAAAAAAAAAATAATTATATATTTTATAATTATAATATTTATTATGAAAATAATATAATTATTTCATCATTAATTATATACTTATGATCAATTATGCTTAAAATGAAAGTAAAGTAATACTTAATAGTAAAGCAGACATGACATCATCATAAAATGTTTAGAATAATTCAAATATTAAATCTATTAGATTACAAAAAGCTGTTAAATTCTTTTTAAAAAAAAAATCTCGAAATCCTTTTTAGATAAGCAACTTCAAGCCAAAACGATTCGTCGTTGAACAACAATTATAAATCCTACCAAATTACCAATAAAAATCTGATCTCTCATTTGAACACTTTCTCAGCAAAACCATAGTCCAAATGGTGGATTCCATGTCAACTCCACCGCCGAGATCCGCTACGGATCTCTTCTCGGACCCACTCGACGCCCACCCGCTTTGGTTCAAACCCAACCTCTTCTTTTCCACAACCTTCGACTCCGAGTCTTATATCTCGGAGCTCCGAACATTCGTTCCTTTCGATACGCTCCGCTCGGAGCTCCAGGCCCACCTTGCCTCCCTCAACCATGAGCTTATCGACCTCATCAACCGTGATTATGCTGATTTCGTCAATCTCAGTACCAAGCTCGTTGATGTGGATGCCGCTGTCGTACGCATGCGGGCCCCGCTGCTGGAGCTCCGGGAGAAGATCGAGGGATTTAGAGGAAGCGTGGAGGGGTCACTTGTGGCTTTGAGGAATGGATTGAAGCAGAGATCTGAGGCCGCAGCAGCGAGAGAGGTTTTGGAGCTATTGTTGGATACGTTTCATGTTGTCTCTAAGGTATGTGCGTCTTTTGGATCAGAAATTTGAAACTTATTATACTTTTTTTGAAATGTACATTTTGCATACCGGAAATCTAGTAGATCTTTTCGAACAGCTTTGGCATTGTGCAACTAATTTACATGACTGTAGAAGTTGAATTGGAGCATTAATTTTGATGTTTATACCATTACAATAATGCTTACTTAGGGAATTTGGTGCATAATATTGGAGTAGGAATGGATTTCTGTGCTGTGAAGTGATTGGCAAATTCAATTTTAGTGTAGTTTTTGATTTCTCGAGAGGAAGCTCAGATCTTAGGTTTTGATTTGGACTAATAGGAGAATTAGAGTTTAATTTAGTGTAAGATTTATAGCGTAAGACTTGAAATATAATTGGGGCTTTTGTACATTATTCAAATTTCTGATTTTTTTTTTCCATGATTGTGTGGCTTAAGTCTTTATTCATGTGTGCATGTGGTTGATGAGGATGGGATGCAATTTTGAATTTAATAGTTAAAAAAATTAATGGATTGCTAGCTCAATTTCAACTTCATATTCATTGATGGTAAGCCTTCAAAATCAATTCTATGAAGTAGACAACAGCAATTGTAGTTCCATATAATTGGTCAAGTTTGATTCAACATAATAGATGGATCTTGTTCTACATCTTTTTCTATGGTGTAAATGTTATTGCGTGTGCTGTAGTAATGTGGGTTATATATATTGATGACTGTAGGTTGAGAAACTTATAAAGGAGCTACCAAGTGTGCCTGCTGACTGGTCAAATGGAGATTTGAGCTCGACTGTAAATGGAGATTTGAGCTCGACTGTAAAGAATGCTATGAACAACGGTGCTTCCTTACAGCCCATTGAGAATGGAACAAATCTCAGGGAAACACAAAGCATGCTTCTGGAGAGAATAGCCAGTGAGATGAATCGGCTGAAATTCTATATTGCTCACACACAGGTCTCTTTTGCTCTCACTTTATATATACTTGTATGAGCCACTTTTATAGAACTTTATGGGGAAAACCTGTGAATATGAATATATATAATCATACATAATTTGATGAATTATCCATGAACTCAAACTTGCTTTCTCCAGAAATCATACATTTGTTTTCATCTCTTTTCTCTGTTATGCCAGTACAGAACCTTCCTTTTATTGAGAACATGGAGAAGAGAATTCAAAGTGCAAGCCTTCTATTGGATGCAAGTTTGGGACATTGTTTTGTAGATGGGCTAGAACACAGAGATGAAAATGCAATTTACAATTGCTTACGTGCATATGCTGCCATTGATAATACTAAGAGTGCAGAAGAAATTTTTCGCACCACTGTTGTAGCTCCATTAATACGGAAAATTATTCCACATGCACCATCAGGAATGGTTGCTGGGGCATCTGGAGATGGACTTGAAAATGATTTTCAACAAATTAAGCAATGCATCCAGAAAGACTGTAAATTCCTTTTGGAAATTTCTTCTGCAGGTATTGCCATATACCTTTAATATATTGATCAAAGCCTTGTCTCAATTTTTAGGATTGCTTTGGATCACAAGTTGGACTATTGCCATAAATATTTCTTTCATGGTGTATCTTATCTGAGCTGCATTACTTGTTACTGTGTTTGTTGATCTCAAGTAAATGGAAAGCCAATTCTCTATCTCTGTATTATCATATTTTAATTCTTGCTTCCTTTCTTGAAAGTTTTCTTCTCTGTTTATTTTGGGAGATGCTTCTGGATCTAATGCTGGTTTTACATGAAGCATAGCAGCTTTTAGGCCTGTCTTATAGATTGAAAAAAATGCATATATCAGAAAGAACTCGAGAACAAGTTTTCATGTTGATTGTCCTGCTCTTATTTGTGGTCTTCACATTGTGTGGTGTTTCTTACTTCATAAATAATTGATAAAATGTTAAAAAATTTCCTTGTGATTTCCTCTCTTGAAATGCAAGTCAGTATACATACTAATTGTTTCTGTAATTGTTTTCTTTTTCTTTTCTACTTTTTTGGTTCAGAGAATTCGGGTCTGCATGTATTTGACTTTTTGGCAAACTCAATCCTGAAAGAGGTTCTCTCAGCAATTCAAAAAGGAAAGCCAGGTGCTTTTTCCCCTGGAAGACCAACTGAATTTTTGATGAATTACAAGTCAAGCCTTGATTTCTTAGCCCATCTTGAAGGTAGTACAGAACTTCGATGTCAGGATTAAGAATTTCTCATTGCTGATTCGGTAGTTTTAGTGCATTTAAAAATGACTGTACTGTTATGATATATAAGAGTATATGTTGGTCATTATAGTTATAACATCCAATTGTCATGCAAGGTTATTGTCCTTCCAGATTTGCCGTTGCTAAATTTCGAGCGGAAGCTATATATGTTGAATTCATGAAGCAATGGAATGTTGGGGTATATTTCTCTTTAAGGTATGCAGCAAACTTTTAGTTGGTTGTGTTCTGTTTATTATCGAAAGTTTGCTCTGACATGTCCAATTAACTCAGATTTCAGGAAATAGCAGGGGCTCTGGACTCTGCACTTGCAGCAACCAGTCTCACTCCAGTTCAGAATTCACATTCTGGTCATGGAAATTTGCAAGACCTAGCATTAAAACAAAGTTCCACTCTACTGGAGAGCTTGAGATCTTGTTGGAGAGAAGATGTTCTCATCCTCTCATGCTCTGACAAGTTTCTTCGCTTATCATTACAGCTCCTTGCAAGGTCAGTTTTAATAGCAAAGGGAAAATTTATATCAGTCTTTTCATTTTATGTATTAATGATGGATTTCCTATTAGGGAATGCCTAAATTCATGGTGTGTATTGCCCATTAATGAATATGCAACAGATATTCAAATTGGTTATCATCCGGACTGGCTGCTCGGAAGATGGCTAATGCAGGCTCCAATTTTGGACATGAATGGGCTATTTCAGCTGTGCCTGATGATTTTGTTTATGTATGTATCATGTCGTGATTTTTCCATTACTCATGCTGTAGACCGGATCTTACCATTGTCACATGCATGGGTAATCATGCTTAACGCCTTAACTAGTATTTTCATAGAGGATCTCTGATTGGCAGATTATTCATGATATAACTTGTCTGGCCAGAGAGGTTTGTGGAGACTACCTTGATCATGTGCTTGAGCTTCTATCTTCTTGTTCTGTTGACATTCTGGATGTAGTAAAACAAAGCATTTTACAAGGTGGAAAGTCTTTGAATGATTTAGCACCTCTTGCCATCAATGCAATCATAGAGGCGCTAGTTGATAAGGCTGTTGAGGTAAGCTTTATGCTAGAAATGATTGAATTGATGATGTGTAGGACAATGATGCTTGGTTTACATCTACCTTCAAATCTTTTTTCTAGATATGGTATTGCTATGAAAGATTGCCTTTCTGGTTCATTGATCTTTGGAATGTATTTCATGATTTAGTTCAGTCATTAGTGTTTTTAATAAAAAAATTATTCACACAAGTGATTTGGCTTGAAAATGATGTAGGACTTGAGACAGGTGAAGGGAATAACTGCAACTTACAGGATGACTAATAAGCCTCTTCCTGTCAGACATTCACCCTATGTGTCAGGAGTGTTGCGCCCTTTAAAGGTATTTATTATTCCAGCTTGTAAATTAGCTCCTGACATGGGGTCAGTCTATTCTTTACTCTAGTCCAAGCAATATATGTGCAAAGAGTTCAAGGGAAGAGGTAAATGCTAGTTGTCAGTAACACAAGGTCTTCTGAGCACTTTACTGTCAAGCACCTTGACAACTATAGACTCCTTTATCTAAATATTTTATGTTGGTATTTTTGCCTGGGTTCTGTTTATTTTCTCTAGCTTTCATCATTCCACAGATATAACCTCTAGTATCTTTGAATTCAAACTTCTGATATTATTTTGTAGTAGCTATGTTATGGAATATATAGGTATTAACATAAACTCTCTCTTTGCTTTCAGGCTTTTCTGGATGGGGAGCGAGCTATGACCTACTTAACTAAGGAAACTAGGAATGAGCTGCTTCTTGGTACTGCAACTGAGATTACCGGTCGGTATTATGAATTAGCTGCTGAACTCGTCACTGTGGTTAGTATCTAAAACTAATATATTTTAGTTTAAGGGGACTTGAAATCTTGATTTTAATGTGTTGATTTTGTCATGCCCAGGCTAGGAAAACAGAATCTTCACTCCAGAGAATACGGCAGGGTGCCCAAAGACGAGCTGGAGCAAGCTCAGATGTCTCAGACCACAGTGTTTCTGACACTGACAAGATATGCATGCAATTGTTCCTTGATATCCAGGTAAGCATCATTCCTATCTCTCACTGTCCACATGTTGTTTATATAGGAACTAAATGACCTTTGGCTCATTGGATTAACCTGTATGTAACTCACCAGGAGTATGGACGCAACCTCTCCATCCTTGGTGTTGAAGCAGCCAACATTCCAGCATATCGTTCCTTGTGGCAATGTGTCGCTCCTCCAGATAGGCAAAATGTGATTAGTTTGTGAATGAGCATTGCCTACAGGCAGCTTGTAGATGTATTTTCTTTTTCTTTTTCTTAATCAATTTCAGATTACGTAATTGTAAGTTGAGTTCGCTATGAAATGCATTTTTGTTTGGCTCATAGGATACTTGGTTCTTAAAACATTCATTCTTAGTGTTTTGTTTTCACAATGAAGCAATATTTTGTACCAGCAACTTTGCTTCATCTGATAATAATTTGTATTATTATTTTACCATGGGTAATTATCTTCGAGTCTTGAAAATTATTTGACTTTGCCAATATTACCTTTATTATTATTATTATTATTATTATTAATTGAAAAAATTATGACGTATATTTTAAATGGGACCCAGGTTTTTTCGTCTTACTTTGGTATCATGAATTTTACGTCATTTAATACATTAGTATCGGAAATGAATTTTTTTTTTTTAATTTTTTTTATGTGATGTCCGTGTGTTATATAACATAAAATAAAAAAAAAAAAAAACTAAAATTACATAAGTAATGCTAACTTCTTCAAAATCTACGGTTCTTGTTGTTGTTGTCTTAATGATCAATTTCCCATTGATACTTCCCTTTAAAAAATAACACACCCTAGCCCTCACTCGAGTTTCATACCCTAGCTAGGAAGACAACTTTTTAATATTTTATTTCCTCTGCATTGTTCTAATACAATGTTCATCAAGTTCATTTTTGCATCATATCGTATTTGGCTGTATACTAAAACCCATTTTTCTTGTATGATTTAATTTTAAAACTATTATTTGATTAAAATCTGATTTTACATAGATGAGGGTGGAAAACAACCATCCATGAATTCTGTGTAGAAGACGTATCTAATTACCTAATCATGTAACTATGTATTGTGTTTTAAATTGATGCTACATACACAAGCAGTAGATGGCAAAAAAATTGTGACCATTATGGAAGTTGAGTTTTGGGTTGTATCTAATTATTTATTAGAATCTGCAAGGAGAGCACAGACCATCATCAAAGTCTCAAGATGGTGGAAATAGTTGGATTTCGAGGAAAAGGCCATCGTGCTTGAAAAAATGGTAATTGATCGTCGAAACCAAAGGACAAGGAGAAACAAGATGCATTGCAATGGGTTGAAGGAGCTGTGCATTTGGTAAAAATTTTTAAATTAAAAAAATATGTCATAAGAGGAGTTATTATTATACAAAAATATACAGTAGCCCCTCAACCTATTGCAAACGGGCTTCACAATATCTGCCAAATATTGTTTAATTTAGTTGTGTTATGAATTTTTAATTTAGAAAGAACTAAAAAATTATTCGTTTCGTCAAAAGGAAAGTTTTAAAATTAATATTAATATAATAATACACATGTAAATTATTATTATTATTTTGCCTTAAATCAAATCCATAATTTTTTTTACCTCCATTCTCTAAAGCATCATTATTAATAGGAATGCAAAACGGTATTTTTTTTTTTTTTTAGTGAAAGTTAGTTCATATTAAAACATACAAGTAGAAGATTTGACCGCATGTTTAGAATTTCCATGAATTTTTTGTTGATTTTAATTTAGTGGTACTGAAATCATCTGTTGAGAAGCTAGGAGAATGCTTGCTTTTGTTGTTTTTTCACTTTCTCATTTTGTGACTTAGGTCTTGCTGCTTTAGTTATTTTTTTCTATTGCTTCTGTGCTTTCTGAGTTTATTCGCTGTATAATGAAGTTTTTTCACTTGTATAGGGAATTTATGTTGCTAGTTTTGACAAACAACTTTAAAGGACTCGTACCTTTCTTTTTATCGAGTGCTAGGGACATTTTTCTGGTGTCCGTGCTGTTACATTGTTTAACATTAGGTAATTACAAATAATGAATTGTTTCTGAAAGCATATAAAGATCTAGCTGCAAAATACGAGAGCTACATTTTGTCTAAATAGCAAAAGAGATGCATAGGCAGCCACTTGGTTAGAACTGTGTGTGTGCATACAGACACCTTTTTATCATCTTGAGAGGAAGGTCCGATTGGTTTAAATTCCCATACTATTGATCATATAATCAATTCTCAACGCATCCATAATCAATAAAAAGTTATGAAACAATTCATCAAAAATTTATAATCCGTCAATGATTGCAGGCACAAACACACGCACACAGACCCAAATCTACGTTAAGAGCTGTGTAATTTAGGATGAAAATAAGGAAATATTTAAGCATTATTTTCACTCATTTCCATAGAACACAAAAAGCATTAGTTAATCATAATAGTACATCTTTGATTGGTTTTCATTTCTTCCCTCTCCAGGGTCTGGGAACATTTGCAGGTTTTTCACATTTGACACAAGTGGGGGATGAATAGAAGAAATTCCAACTGTCCTGGTACTTAATTTATTGTTTGATTATCACAGAACATAAAGAATTACTGTAATAAACAATATAAATATATTCACAGGGTTGTCTTGAGTTTTTCTCTTTTATATTTCAGATGTTAACTTTAGATTCGAAAGGAAATGTTCTTCATGGCAGCAGAAAGGGGACTGAACATAACAAATAGCTTTGTGCCATTTATACCGACCATCCCCAAACTTGGGATAACAAAATATGATTTAGAAAACCTATACTCATCTTACAGACAAAATGGCTCCCCAACAAGCCCAGGTTGAGAGCAGCATATTACTTGAGCAGGCTTTAGGAGAACATGAGAGAATCAACAGAAACTAAGAAGCTTTTGTACAAAGGAAAATTTACATAAAATAGCTGAGAGCCTTCTTTCTTCTAGATCCGCCTTCACCGTAGAGTTCATTCCATTGTAACAACTCAGTCATGTTAACTGACTCGGATGAAACGCTTGCACATACCTATTTAAATAACAGCAAATTAAATTAAAAATATACAAGATAAAGCACATAATAAGATTGAGGAAGGGGGTTCATCATTTTACCCGCTCATGAGCATATTTGAAATCATCCATGTTAAGAGGCCGTATATCAGCACTGCCACTTAAAGCTGGAGCAGGTCTACCTTCTGCTAGAGCTACAGCACGTTCCTGTCATTAATTGAAGAAACTGGAGCATATTAGATTCTAGACAAAAAATAATCTAGCATTTAAAATTAATCTTTCATACTGTTGAATCCAGCTTTAATATTCTGAATTTATGTTGTACTTGGGGTGAGAGGTGCTGGAAGGATAAACGAGATGTACAAGGTCCCAAAGAAAGACCATTGTTGCTAGGAATAAGGGTGAGAATATTTACCATAATGTTCATAATATAGTTTCAACCATCACATCAGTTAAGTATTTGTTGCCCTTTAAACTAACTATTCCCAAAAAGTAACAAAAATAAAATTACAAAACGCACCTTTTTTTCCTTTTCCAGTATTTCTTTAATTGGGCGGTGAGCAGCAGTTACACATAGGTTCTGTAACATAAAGAAAATATGCAAGACCTGCTAAGTAAATTTGATTTAAAAAAAAAAAGGCATTCCATTGCATATCAGACAATGAGCACTAAAACCTTAAGGTCACTTCCAGAATATCCATCTGTCATACTGCCAATTGCATCAAAATCAACATCAGGGGACAAATCTTCCTTCGCCAAAATAACTCTCAGTATCTTTGCTCTATTCGGAGCATCAGGCAGATTTACCATCAATCTGTGCAAGAACATGCACTAATATTAATAAAGACAAAAGTCACCATACATCCATCACATATTAGGGCAATTTTTAAATGAAAAAAATTACCTTCGAGGTAGCCTCCTGATTACAGCCTCATCAAGGTCAAAGGGCCTATTAGTTGCTGCAAGTACTAGAACCCTTTCTGTATCTTTGGTACGAAGGCCATCCCAGTTCACCATAAATTCATTTTTCATCTTCCGCATGGCTTCATGCTCCCCTGGATTTTCCCTCCTGCCCAACATACTGTCAACCTATCCAAAACAGAGACCAGAAAGAAAAGAAAAGAAAAGTCAAAAATTGGAGATGAGTTAATCCTCGGTTAAAAATAAGAAAAAATAAAATTCATACTCAATAAAAGGATTAAAAGAAGCTTGCCTCATCAACAAAAACAACGCTAGGGGCAATTTTGCTGGCTAGAGAGAAGACAGCTTTCACATACTTCTCACCCTCACCAAACCACTGTTGCAAATCAGAAGAACCAAATTCTGTATCAGGAAATTAACTCGGTACGTATAAATTAAATCACACCTAAAACTAATTTAACCTTAGATGTGATGCTTGACATTGAAATATTGATGAAATTTGCACCAGCTTCAGTTGCCACAGCCTTTGCAAGCATAGTCTTCCCAGTTCCAGGAGGTCCAAATAGAAGTATGCCCTTGCAAGGCTGCAAGTAGTAGATTGACAGTTAAATAAACCTTCTTCACATCCGCAACCAAATTCTTTTTCCAAATGTATCAAAATAAGTAACTTTGTCCTTCAAAATGAAATTAAATTATTTTGATGAACAAAGAGAAATGTGGAAACCTTAGTTAATTGCCCCTTGCAGAAAAGCTCAGGCCTCTGTAAAGGAAGCATCACCAACTCTTTCAAAGTATCCTTGACATTCTCAAGAGCTCCAATATCATCAAATGTAACTCCAATGTCACTAGGTGGAATGACATCAGCCAAAAGCCTCTTCTCAAATTCATTTTCTGTTACAACATCCTAATTGTGGCCAAAACAATCAGTGAGAAGATCAGTACATAACCCTCCAAAAAAGCATATTGGGAAAGTTTGTTTCCAGAATAACTTTTCAAGGAAAACTTGTACACATAAATAAAATTGCTGAGAGACATGTAGATGCAAGAATGTTTGAAAATCACCTTGAGTGACTTCTTTAAGCTTTTAGATTCATTCTGGATGGCCTGCAAGATTGCAATCCCATACTGCATGCTGCCAGAATCACACAATGGCATTACAACTGTGAATTCCATCTGAAAACTGATGGTTCAGATGAAAATTCAAAAACTATTACATGATCAGCTATCAATTACCTCTCACCGGACAAAACAAGTCTCGCATCAGCATCAGCTTCAGGATTCTGCATTAGATGATGGCTTAGCGCCCATCCAACCACCTTCTCTGCGCCTGCAATGCACACCAAAACATGAATTTCTAGAGAAAAGTTGTTAGAACGTACATAATGTCTAAATATATGAAAGGAAAACATACTCTCGTTTGTAAGTGTTTGGTCCTTAATGCATAATGTCTCAAGTCCTTCACATTCCATCCCACTCCGAGTCAGAACCTATCATAGGAAATGACAAACAATAACAACTGCATCTCCAAATGCCACAGTTTTAACCACACAACAATCACAATGCTCATCTAACCTCATCATGATCCACTCAATTTAAAAACTATTCCCAAATGGGAAAAATACTTAACCCTTATCCATATTGAACATAAAAAATGGAATACAGCTTATATCATTCAAGATTTTCAAAGACACCATACCAAAAGACCAGGAAGCATGCAGAGTTTAAAACAAAGAGCACAACAATTACCACTTAATTTGCTCCTCAAATCTCAATAAAAGAACAAGAATAAGTTTCTCTCACAATCATGAATTGATTTGCAACGAGAAGCCACAAGACTTCAGTCTATTACAGGGGTTGCATAAGAGAAGCTCCAAAATTTTCTCAAAGCAACATGTTATATTCACCCAGAGAGAGAGGGAGGAAAGAGGGAGAGTTATGAGGAAAAATAAGGAATAACTTAGAAGACATACACCTCTTTCTGTCTTCTGAAAAGGGCACTCACCAATACATTCAATTTTAAGTTTCACATAATTTGGCATGTGCCAAGGACAATGCTGCCAAGTAACAACCTGTTTCTTGATATTTCTATAGAAATATTTTAGCAACCATTATCAATTATACAAAGTGCATCTCAAGGAAATGAAAGTTAGAATGAAAAGGTTCTCTCCTTCAAATGGCATGACCATTTGTGAGCAATCATAGCTACAAGTAAAGCAGGATCAGGATGCCATAAACCTTAAAATTAGAGATTTAACTAGTCCGACAAAGGGACTGATTAAATAGATAATATCAAATCCTAACCACAAGAACACTCTACCCATTTTTTTTATTAGCAGGGAATCTAGCTCAAGAGATCTTCATTAGTTCTAATGAACCGTGTTAATCAAATTCTTTAGAAAGGAACATGGTATTAATGTATATTTAACAGCCAGCTTAATGAATACTAAGAGCCTATTTCTTTTGCATTTTAGTAGAGTATTTAAATCACAGTCTTATTGTCAAAGTTCACAAAATATCAATTTTTACCCAAACATTTTACATAAAAACTTTGAGAAGTATAAACTCACTCCCATTGCCCCCCACCCAAATAAAAAAAGTGGAAATCTTCCTATGGTTCTGAAAATTAAATATCATTTCACCCTTACCCTTGACCCCTTCAGATCTGAAAATTTTCATTCAGCCCTAGAAATCTTCCAAGTTCTTTCAATGTCAACCTTATCCATGCCCCCTCCAATCTTGAAATTCTAGTTCCATCTATATCCTCCAACCCAAAATTAGAATTCTCAGGATGACTGATTTGGGACCAAGATGCAAAGTATTACAAACATGAAAAATGCATCAACTCAAATTATTCTAGCCATACTCGAGCCAGTGACAGCTCAACATTGACAAAGTTCAGGTGAAACAGCCACACTATTTCATATATATGAAGTTGGGGGTTCTGATAACTCATATTTGCAGTTCTTTGCTAGCAAAGAAGTGGTTGTAAGACTCCAGGGCGCAATATATTCAACTGTTAACTGGAAAACAATAAAGGAAAAAGAACATGCAACAGAAGTCCTAGGTTGACCATTCAAAACTAGAAGGTAACACTGCTGAAGCCTTCCCCACAGACTTAGTAAGATACCATCTAACTGAATGTTCTTGTATCATTAAAGATGATCTAGGCACCAGTGATGCAAGTAGCAGAGGGAACAGCCAATAGATAGATAATAAACCTAAACCCTAAGAATTATACAAAAACGAGCAACCAATCTTTAGGAATTGTATTAAAAATAATATTTGAACCATAACAACCATCAAAACAATGTCATAAAAAAAAATTTGCAAAATTGAAGAACAGGAAAGATCTCTCACAGCACGCAGGTGATTTAGATTCCCCTTCATTTTGAGGGTTTCAGCATCTCGATCCAACTGATGCTTCCAAGATGACAGAAGTGTCTCATCCTGTAACAAGTTATAAGCATCTGTAATTCGCCATACACCAATAGTAGCAGTAGTATTTGTAATCATTGACTCCCATCATACAAACCTGCGGCATATGAATGACTACTTTATTTGGGAAAAGTTTTGTCAGCACTTTTGTTGACTTTGGTACTTCTTTCCCTCTATCATGAAGCCTTCCAAAACTATCCTGAGCAAACCGGAAAGCAACAAATCATCCATTAGAATATCAACATGCACAGGATAACACTTATAATTAGCAACTAGTACCCATCATACCCACGCATTCGATTTGTAGGAACTCTAAGAATGACTAACTAAGGCACAAAATGCAGTCAATTATCATTGGACATAGCTTTCACCAGTTGAACATGTTCTAGTAACATGCTTTTCTCATTTGAGGAACTATGCTGCAAAATAAATTCCTGGGAGATATGTATAATCTATGTTGGATAAACAGTCTTTTTTACATTCAACTACTTTAGCCAAAAGATATGCTATAGAAAGTACAGAATAGTACTTATTTATATAACTAACATGTAACACATATATACTAATCAAGGCTACCATCTTGAACAACTTGAAGTAGGCCTAGAGATCAAAATGGAATTACCTAATAGTTTTTGCGAAGAAAAACCTGAAAACCTCAATTTTCTTCCTTTTCCTAATAGTTTATGCCATCAGAAGCACAGGAAAGAAAGAGTATAACTTTAAGGCAAGCATTTCTATGCATATGGCAGTTTCCCCTTTTCCATATAAGGGCCATCTAGACAATGAATTCTCAACTACAGATCTAAAAAAAATGCAGGGAGAAAGAAGTCTCTAAAACAACTGTAAAAAAAAAAAGTTGAAATTACACAATGGACACTGAGAGACGAGCGCGAGAGAGAGAGTCACTACCGGAAAAGCCAAGTCAAGAAGAGCAGTTTGATTGCTACCAAATTTTGTGAAAAGAAGACCTCCAGGATGCGACTGCAAGAAGAACATAATATTTATGGTAAATTAATCACAAATTTTAAAGTGCAACATTCAGGCTAAATTTTATAGGCTTCTACTCCAAGACTTGCACGAAAAAAATAATTACAAAATAAGGGCAAATAAGTTTTCATTTTCTTTTCAATTCAAAGACATAAGTTGACCATTGCCATGTGCTGCATGCCTCTTCCCCCATTTGCAATAAGGAGGTGAGTGGATTCCATATTAATTACAAAGAGAAATAAAGCTCAACTGAGAGACGTTTACCCAGAATAATTACAGTAATCAAAATGGTGTGTTCTTTGCATCATTTAGTTATATGTTATTGCCCCCAAATACATCCATCTTCATCGATTGATATTTGCCCACTGCTGAAGAGGGAGCTAGTTTATAAATAAGAAGGAATTGTAGGTATCATAAAAATTGTAAGAATGGTTCACACAGGTGATAATTTAAGGAGCCTCATTTTAAATTAACGCCACTTGCAGTAAAGCAGTAAACCCATATATCACTTTACAAGATATATCCCATTTGACTTTCTATTTCAAGCTTAAGTAACACACAAGGGAGTTTGAACAGTAGTACTTCAGGATAACTGTACTAGAACTCTCAATTTTTCTTTATCACAATCACCAATCGAAGCACCTTAATTCCCCTTTTGAATACTTAAGTCAACATAAATGAATAATTTAACCACAATTAATCTTTAATTTGCATAAATAAATTTTATGTAAGTTTTTGTCATTCATTCAAGTCAATGACATTTAAGAGAAGCCTTCCTGTTACATGCATATACAATAACAAAGATATGCACGTTCATGAATAATACATTTTAAATTTTCCAATATCTGTCACATTTTTTCCCATTGTTGGACTCTAAGAAAGCACAAGACCAAAGATACCATTTTTTTTTTTTTTTTTTTTTTGTAAACCTTTACAATTCAGCATGAAGTACACCAGTAAATAAATCCGCAGAATTTTAAACCTCCAATTATAATCGTAGAACAAAACATTACCTTTTCCTTCCGACTGTCAGTTTGTGTGTGTGAAGCAATAGCTACCACATTATCAGGAAGCCTTTCAAGTCTACTTTTAAATGTAGAACATGTATCTGGATTTCCTGCAATTGATTTCTCTGCATCTTTCATGAATAAAATGAAAGGAAAATTTCTGCTCTCATTTTGGACAGCCTGATAAAACGTTTAGTTATAAGTTTGTGAGAAGCCAGTTAAACGGAAAACCAACACAAACCAAATCAAAATAAATCATGTTAAATTGAAGTATCGCTACCTCAAACAATGTGTTGATCAGTAACTTGTCCAAATCTTCTACATTATCCAATCGAAGATCAGTAACTAGACAAAGAGAGTGAGAGATAACTTCAGTAAGTTGAGTAGGAAAATTTAAAGAAAAGTAAAAGATTGATCAAGTCAAAGTGCATGAAAATGGTCATAGTGCCGTATAAACATTACCATTGCAAAAGTATCCATGACCTGCCTCACAATGACCTCCAAGATCAACTCCATCCGGTACTGGTTTATCAAACCTTACCCCAATTTTTGACAAAGGGTTGTCCTCAAAAACAAGTGAAACCTTTCCCCGAATGCCATTCGGCGGGCCCCTGCATATTAAATTAACAAAGCATTACAGGAGTTAACATAATATTGTGCCAAGGTACTAAATGTAAAGGATAAAGGCAAGAATGGAAAATTTTTCTACTTCAAACCCTCACAAGGTGACAGCTCCAGAAATAGAACAAGGCTCTAAATCTCTCTAGAAACTGGTTTCTATGTTCTATTCAATCTACTTTCCATGTTCATGAAAGTTTTTTAAATCCAGTACTTCACATTTCTCATGAGAATTGCCATCAGCATAATTTGGCAGATTTCAAACACAATCTTGCTTTTCTCAATAAATTGAAAAAGAAAATCATATACATTAATTACAATTTATCTTCTTAATTTTGATAGCATCTACATTGGCATCCATCAAATATCTGGATAGGTTAATCATATTTCAACAGTAGAACCCTGCTCAATATGTCTAGTACATGTCCAAAATAAATATTAAATTCATCTACTGATTATGATGACTATTATTCCAAGAATTTTGTTTATCTAGGCAGATCCCACCATTTCTACCATCCATGAACATGTTTATTTCAGTAGCTTCCATTGGATTATGAATTTCATATTCGATTAAACAAAACTCTCAGTTGAGTATACTATCTTCAAACTCAAAAGTGGATTCGTGCAATGGGCATGATTATGTCAATATATCCCAATTCAGATCACATGAATCTAACACTTACTGTTTCTTCTAATTAATTAGAAATAAACAGTTTCAGCACTCGTTGTAAACTAATCAAGAACTGATGACACTAATTGTACCTTGATGGTGATGCTGTTGGATGCAAGCCACCAGAAATATATCTTACCCTGTCACCTGAAAGAACAGATTTTGTAGTTATCTTGCTAATTTAAATCCAGAAAAATGAATAAAACTAGAATGTGAATAAAATGGGAAGACCAAATGCAGAAGAATGCCAATTATACCTATTTTAAACAAAAGATTCCTAGATGTTCCTGAAGAAGGTACAGCATCAGTGTCCATCTTTGGCTGAGATTCCTGCCCAGAGGAAGAAGGTGCATTTGAAGAGAGAGGTGCATCTGCTTCAACACCTGGTGGATTCACACTCTTTGATAAGTCCGTGGCTACAGGACTTTGTTTAGCAAAAGTGCAGGATTTATCTGCATTAAGTCCATCCTTCAATATTTCAGCTTCTTTTGAAGATAAACCCTACAAATTAATAATTGATGATTAAACCACTGATTGGTCTTTAATCGCATGGATGAAGTGCCATCAAAGTCGAAGCAGAAAGTTTTTAGCTTACACCCAGAAAAGAGTGGCTATCAAATATGAGCAATTTAGCACCAAAGTAGTTAGCAAGAGCCTTTGCCAACATCTCCTGATATATCTCAGAACCTGCAAATAAAATTCATAGACAAAAACTTATCAAGTTTGAATTTCATGTCATGGGTGTTAATCTATACAAACTTCAAGACAAACATCAGATAAAGTACAATACCAACGCACCTGCAGGACCAGAAAGCAAAATCCGTGGATTAACTGTCGTAAGTTCTGCAGTATACTTGACATGTTCTTTGTGCCTCAGGTGTATGAATGAAGCCGCAATCAGTACATTTTTTGTGTTCTCACTGCAAGAAAAATATACATACAAGTCCATAAATCACTCATATCCCATGCTTAAATAACCAAACCACAAAGAAATCCCCAGATGAAAGAGTTTCACGCTAAAATGATAAAGTTATCCCATAATTGCAATTTAGTCTCTTAGTTATCCCATAATCACAAATCAAGACAAAGTTTTTCAAAAATTACAATCCATCCACTTTTTATTCTTTATAACTTTGTACCTTATATATATAATTTGAAATAATAATCTCGCATGCGATAAAATTTACCATACTATCTAATACTGAAACAACGATGAACAATATTAACCAAATACCCACTAAACACTAATTGAAATTAAGCAGTTTTTGGAGTAGTCAATAGAACATCAAAGCAAATTTACTATTCTAAAAATAATCACTTGCACATACAAAAGTACATAATATTAGTCATAGAACAACAGATACAACTTTCAGATATCAAATAGAGAAAAATTGGCATAAAAAAATCGATAGTTGGATTAGAAATTAGAGATTGACATTGGCTGCAATAATTGGTTCACAAATTTTGCAATGGTAGTTGAGATTTTTATTTAAATAACAAAATATTAATCCTTATTGTATGATATCATATAATAAGCATTAGGGAATATTAGGAATATTGTACATTTTTATAAGAATTTGAAGATATTGGATGAGATGTGGGTGGAACCTTTGAACTTAACCATTATGATTGAAGTAAACGTTTGGTGTGAATTTTAATTTAAGAGAAATTTTATCCCAACTTGTAATACTAGGCAAACCTAAAAACTTAGATGTAAGGTCAGAATGATAGTTGGCCGAGTACGAGTAACAATTAGGCAAGGATTTCAATAGTAAAGAAGGAAATTCCAGAAATATAATAGCTTAACAGGACAAAACATAATACTCCACTATTATCCTAATACTGAAAATTACTGATAAAAAGCCTTTCACATGTATGTGACAAGCTTACAACAATCAATTCAAAATGAGTTGAATACCAAACTGAAAGATATCTGCATCATTTTCATTTTTTAACTCTTGCATCTGATACCAAGTTCTAGCATGCAGAGAATCACAATTCATGTGACCAGAGAAAATAGTTGTTACTATAAAATAATCTTCCAACAGCTAAAAGAAATTTCCTGGGTTACTCCATTTGCTATTCCTCGGAAAAAAAAAATCCCAAGTGCCTATGACATGAAAACAATAAAAGAAAAGTAACAAGTCCTTATATGAAGTTTTAACTTGAAATCTAGCAAAGAAATTAATCATTCAAATTCTCAGCTGAACACTCATCAACAATATGAAAATAACTTAATCATGATGAGAGAAAAATCAGACCTTAAATAGTATGGAAAATCATCAAATGAAACTTTTATATTTTTGCCATCAAGAATTCCAGCACAAATGTCTTCTTTGAATACTGCACACCGCAATGACATACCCGACGTTGATGCCAGCTGCGACTCCCTTGTCCACTCGTTCCTTTCTTCCAATACCTGTTTACAGATACTTTTGCTCAATTTTTGTTTACAACTAGTTGATCGAGCTAACATCCTGAAGAAAGGCCTTATCAAATCATTCACCCCAGAGAGTTTTACATTGCCTGCCTCTATGCCAGAGTCCTGGTTGCAATCGTGAGGAAGGTTCTTGCCAACTGCTCCAGTATCTGCAGCTTTATCACTCCCCATGTTTGGAGTTGAATTGATTTCCAAGCCATCAAGCTCCCCATCTGTACCATCATGGACAACTGAATGGGCAGACACCTCAGTCCCTTGGTGGATTTTACCAGGAGTCTGACCTGGAGACTTATATCGCGATATATCTTGCCTCACACTTGAAAGAGATGCCAATATTGAAGCCCCAGCAACAGCCGAAGGATCTCCTGACCTCCTTTCAAGTTGTAAAAATTTTCCCAAACTACTTGGTACCTCCGGACCCTTAATTGCTACCTCGGTCATGAGTTGCTGAAAAATCTAAGTTTACAAAGACTAAGGAAATTGGTACAGTAGCAAACATAGGTCCTCATACAAAATTGTAAACAAAAGAACCAAACAGGAAAGAACATAAAGGAACTTAAAAAATCCACAAGCAAAAGAAAACTAGATAAAATGTACTATCCTCCAACTAGAAGAAAGGATACATAGGCATGGTTCCCCAGCAAACCAAAAACAACCTCATCGCCTGAGTGGAGTGCATGAACAGTGTTCTTCTTGACCACTTCCCCATTTACTTGCACCGATCCCTTGCTTCCCGTACTCTCTAGCACAGCTCCAGCACCTCCCTCACGCTGATCATGTCCACAAACAGTGAGTACTCAAACTGCATATACATGTTAAGGAGTTCACCTCCAGAAGAACTAATAAAATAAGCAACTGCACCGTTATACATCCAACAAGCGGAGTCCTTGTGATTGCTAACTAAATACCTGACTTAAATTTGATTTGCCCATTTAGTAATAAAATGAGCTCAAAGTTAATACCTGCGTGTGTCTGATCTTGCACAGAAATCCACTGATAGTCAGATCCTTCAATGGGAAATTGCAATTCCTATTTGAACCAATGGTGAAACTCGATGTGCATATGGGTACACTCGGATTCTGCATATCAATCAATGCAGAATTATAGAAATGTTAAAAAAAGAAACAATTTAGTCAATCATTTGCTGAAAAAGAAGAATCTTTTTAACTAGTACTCCAACTCAATAGTTCAACTTAAAATACCATCAATCTTTGACTCAATTCCAGGATTTAAAATTTCATAACTCATATGTACCTGTGCAGACTGTGACAGAAGCTTACACCAAGGCGTTGACGTTTCGAATATTGGATTCTGCTTATGATATAAACTCCAAGCCGAGAATGAAGTTCTTGGTTTATCCACCACAATCGGTGTAGAACCTTCAAATAGAAATCAATCAAAGAACACAGAAAATTTAGAAAGCCATATATTGAATAGACAAACGAATAATTAAAACTCGAAACAACATGAAAATCACCTACCATCAGCGATCGGCGTGACCACAGCCACAACTGGAGCCGCCTCACCTTTCCCTGTACTCACAGCCTCTCCAGCACCATCTCCAGCAATCGGAGCATCACCAGGCCCACATTCTGCGGGATCCGTAGCGGCAGGGGGACACAATTCCTTGGAATTCTCCGCCGCCGGCATGGATTTCTCCGCCGTTCCACCATTTTCGCCCTAAAAGTAGAACAAATCACAAATAGTTACATAAAAAAATAGAAAATGAAACATGTCGAATCAAGAACCAAAAAGTAAAAAATTAAAAAAAAAAATTGAGTTCTTGATTTTGTTTCCTCTCCTTTTTGTACCTTTTGACGCTTTGGTGAAGGAGGCTTATCCTCCGACGACGAAGATCTCTTGATATTATTGTTTCCAGAGAGAGATCCACTTCTTCTCGTTGAAACCATGACTCTGGTTTCGTTTTTTGTTTTGTTTTTCTCTCTCTAATTCTTCAATTTACTTCAGCTTTGATAGATATATTACTATTATATATATATATATATATATATATATATATATATATATATATATATATATATATATTTTATTACCATAAAAACTTTATTTTTTAATATTATTATATTTTAATAAAGTTTCTCCTGCTGGTTGGCGCACGAAAGTTCGATGCCTCAGTGTGTGGCTTATAAGCGTAAGATAGCGACATTGTTCAACTTCATTGTTGTTGGCGGTTCAAGTTAGCTGAACCGTATGGTTGTTCCTAGAGTGCGCCAAGTAAGTTATGGTTCGGGCAGAATTGGACATATGTCCTCTGGTTATCAGATAGAATCACTAGTCCGTTTCTATCTTTTATTATTTTTATTTTTATTATTTCTTATTGGTCATTGGCAATTTAATCATTTGAAATATTCTAATAATTAAATTATATAAATTTTATAATTGAGTCATTAATTTTTACTCATGATAATAAAATTATTAAATCTAAAGCGTAATTCGCATTAATAAGGTTTATAATGAAACAATTTGTCTTAACATCTCCTTTATCTTTATAATTAAAAAAAATATATCGAGAAGAAATTAAAATAGTTCACAAGTCACGGCAACATAACATATTATTATTTTTATTTTAAACATGATAAAAATGAAAATCATGAGTTGTCCTGTTGCATGCAAATATGTAACCAACATGAACGTTACGGTTAAGATTAGTCGTCGTGAAGTACACTTGATACGTAGACTCTGCTACGTTGCTCGTGTAAAAGGCATAGACATTTTTGACGGCTAGCAGCGTAGTAATGCAAAGTCAATTTCATGGTGTTGATTGTTGAAGAGCTCGCACGGATTTATGGTCAATTGTATTTTTTACCGCTTGATTTTGATGGCGGCCAGCGAATGGGATAAGAGAAGCATGGCCCACTCATCTGCCCTCGACATTTATGATCAGTGATCGACCATGGAAAGCAGTGCATAAATACCTTATGATTTTTTTTTTTTAATGCAAATACCTTATTATTGATTCCTTATTTGGCTAACCACGAGAAGTTAAGCAGTGCTCATATCATATATCAATAATTATAATGCATACACTCAGAAATTATTTGATGCTCACCCTACATGGAAAAAATAATAATAAATTCGACTACTTTTTGCTTAATTTTTTTTAGTCAAATTCTCATCAGTACAAGTCAAAGGAAGGGAACTTCGGTCCCTGATTTTCATATAAAAAACACACCCATCGTATATATATATATATATATATATATATTTGAATCTCAATTTATAAAAAGAGTTAAATAAATTGATTTAATTTTTTAAAAATTTTAATATTTTTCATACTTATATACAATTCATTAATAAATTGACTCCTAGTCAAGTGAAATTTATCTCAAAGAAATTTATATAATAATTATGAATGATAATGGGACGAAAAAGTCATCCCGTTCCATCTCCACTTTAACGGATAATTCTCGTTTTCGTCTTCATCTCATATACAAAACAATTTAGTCTTTATTTTCATCATCGCGAAAATCTAATTTCTTATTTAAATTTTATACTGCTAAATTTATATGTATTTATAAAATTTATAAATAATAATTAAAAATAATAATAAATTTATTTATAAAATATTAATAAAATTTAGACATACAAAATATCAATTAAATATAATTAAAATATAAATATGCTTAATATATTAAAAATATTTTATAATGTTATTTAAAAAAATATTTAAAAATATTGTATAATTAATAAAATAAAATTAGACTTTTTCACTTTCTTGTTTTTATAAAAAATCTAATATATATATATAAGGATAATTGAGTAATTATATTATGTATATTTATATAATTCCCACGAGGAAGGATGGGGATTCCCGATAGGTGAGAAATACACTCCCCGTTCCCACTTCATTCTTGCTAACAAGAGAGAAATTCTTCTCATCTCTATTTCCATAAAGAGATAAATTGAAGAATCTTTGTCTCATTTGAAGAAAATCTCCATGGAGAATGATAATTATATACCCCATTGCTATCCCTAGTGATAATAATATATTTGACTAATTGTAAATGTAAATCAACTATTTTCATTTGTATCAAATATATTAAATAACTTTTTGTGTAAACGTTAAATTCTAAAGCCACAAAAATTAATCTTTAGGTTGAGAGACTCAAAATTTTAATTTAATGAAAGAAAAAAAATATTTGAAATTATATTGACTTAATGCAAAACTTAAAAATCGGTGTTATTTTAAAAAAAATTATAAACCACTATTAATTATATGGTAATTTGGTTTTTAATAAAGTAAATTTGTCCAGTGGCAGAAACATGTTGGGACTCTTTTGCTCTTCGTAGCTCAATAAATGCTTTTGATAATTTTTTTGATTGGTTGAAAGGTGTATTTGAGTTTGTTGATCAAGACAACATTGAGCTGATCTTTGTGACATGTTGGATTATTTGGAATAGCATGAACAATCTAGTATGGAATGAGGTTAGAATGTCAGCCTCTCAAATCTTGCTAATGGCAGATTCGTCTCTTAAAAAATGGAGGATTTGTCAATTATCTAAAAAATTGTCCTTCCCTGCTCTACCTCCAGTTAATTTGGTTTTGTATTATTGGCAAAAACCGCAAGAAGGCTGGTTTAAAATCAATGTGGACGCAACGATTTTCAATGATGTAAGGAAGGTATGATTGGGTATGGTTGTGCGCGACTATAAAAGTTATTTTGTTTTGGCTAAATCTGTTGTTGTTCAAAGCATTGTGGACCTTTTCATTGCTTAAACTATAAGGGTCCGAGAGGTTTTAAACTGTATTAAAAATAAGGACTGGCGAAAGGTGATTATGGAAATAGGCTTCCTACTCGTTTATCAAGCTTTACAATAAGAAAGGAAGAATTATTCGAGTGGTGGATTAATTATTAATGATTGTTTGGACTATGTCAAAAAACTTAATGAAATGTTATTTTTAATTATTAGGAGGTCCACGAATAAGGCTGCTCATTTGTTAGCTAGGAAAATCTATTATGTGACAGATTTCATGGAATGGTATCACATTCCTTATATTTTATAGGGTTAATTATAATTTCTCCTATATAGAATGACCCATTACATTAAATTCTCCCTGACTTTAAAAAAATACACTAACTTCCCCCTAACGAATGTCATAATATACTACTAGACTCTTCCGTTCAATTTTGCCGTTAGTCAACTGTTAATCAACTTTATAAGAGTAGTGAAAATACCAATATACCTTTATTCTTTATTTTTAATTAATTATATTCTATTTTTATTTTAATTTTTTTTAAGGTTAAAAAATTTATTTTCATATTTTTTACAAATTTTAAAATAAAAAATAAACAAAAATATTTTTTAAAAAATATTTTTTTTTTATTTTAAAAAATAATTTAAGAATAAATTAAATTATTTCTTCTTAAATTTTTTTATACAAATAAAAAATTCATTTTCATATTTTTGAAAAATTTAAAAATAAAAATTAAAAAATATTTTTTAAAAAAAATTTTTATTTTTTATTTGTTATTTAAAAAAAATAAAAATATTTTTTAAATATTTTTATTTTTAAATTTATCAAAAGTATGAAAATAAATTTTTTAACCTTAAAAAAAATTTAAAATAAAAATAGAATGTAATTAATTAAAAATAAATGATAAGGACATTTTGGTCTTTTTACTATTCTTGTAGGGTTGACTAATGATAAAATTGAACGGAAAGATCTAGTAGTATATTATGATATTCGTCAGGTGAGAGCTAGTGCATTTTTTAAAAGTTAGGAAGAATTTAGTATAATCGGTCATTCTATAAGAAAAAATTATAATATGATGTAATTTCTTTTGAATTAAGTTAACAAAAGTTTTATTTTCTTTTTAAAAAATAGACAATAATTTAAAATTGAAGGTTCTTAAATTTGATATTAGGCTTTTTTTCTTTTTTTGGTTTATGGATTTAAATGTATATCTATTTGAATTCTAAGATAATTCATCCATGAATTTTTTTTATTATGTTATACATTAAGTACAAAATTTATTAATATATTTTTTTGTAATTTTTGTCATAATTTATTAATTTAGAATTTATTTGTAAATTCTATTAATTTAATTTAAACATCAACTAATTGGTTTTATAAAATTAAAAATAATTTTACATTTAATTTTTACAATTTTAAAGTAAAGTTTTTGTATATATAAACACATTAAATATGCATTAAGGCATTATATATAAATTTCATTTGTCCTTAGCAATTCCTTTATTAAAGTTGTGTACATTTGGAGCTCGCCACTTATAGTTATTGCTTATATATATGTAATAAAAATTTAAACGCAAGAGAGTTATACACAAATTTACAACCACGTGTCAAATTATTTTTTTCAAAAGTTATTATTTACTTTTTCAAGTTATTATATTTAGTAGATTTCAATGCACGAATTTTGATTTTTCTTTACTTTTATTTTTTAAAAATATTTTAATATGTGTTAATTATTGTTATTATTAAAATTTAAATATTATAATTTAATAATTCAGAATATTAATATAAAGAAAATATATGATCAATTAAAATAATAATTAAAGATAATATATATTGGCTTGTATAAGTTTTAGCAGAGACTTAAAATAATAATGACTTAAAAAAAAGAATAAAATAACTTCATATATATTTAATTTATTAATAAATAACTTGTCACGTGACAAATAAATTTATAAACAAAATTTGAGTTTAATTTTTCTTTTATTTTGTATATATAAGCTAATAATGTGTATAATTTTTTAGTTGACCGGTAGATTATAAATTTTAACCTTTAAATTTTTATAATAATATTTAAAATTAGTAAAAGATAATATCTAAACTTAATAAAATAATAATAACAATAGTACACATATAGTAAAATATATGAAAAATATAATTAAATAAAAAATTGACAAAAACTTGTAATTTTTTTTAAATTTTTAATTTAATAGTATTTGATATAATGAATTTAATGATATATTTTTTGTGCTAAATAAAAATCAAATGGATATTTAAAAAAATGTATTATAAATATGATAAATTTGTAACGTTAAATTTGATACACAAAATTTATAATGTATTTTTTATTATTCATTTGATTTTTGTTTAATATAAAAAATATATCGTTAAATTCATTACATTAAACACTATCAAATTATAATTTTTAAAAATTTTTATAAAAATTTTTAAATCCCTAAAAAATGTCACATAAGAAATTATTATGTAAAAATATATAGCAATCCCTCAATTCAAAATTTTATTAATGAGTTAATTATGATTTTCTCCCTATAAAATGACCAATATACTTACTCCTCTGATTTTTTAAAAATATATTAATTCCTTCGATAAACGTCACAATATACTATTAGATTATTCCGTTTAATTTTGTTATTAGTCAACCCTAAAATGGTCAACAATGGCAGTAAAAAGATAAAAATACCTTACTCTTTATTTTTAATTAATTAATTAATTCCTATTTTTACTTTAAATTTTTTTTAGGGTTAAAAAATATATATTTTTATATTTTTTGATAATTTTGAAAATAAAATAAATTAAAATATTTTATTTAATTTTTCAAAAAATAAAAAATTTGAAAATAAAAAATAAAAAATATTTTTACATTTTTTTTCCAAATTTGTCAAGAAAATAAATTTTTTATTTATATTAAAAAAAATTTAAGAAGGAATAATTTAATTTCTCCCTAAATTATTTTTTAAAAAAATATTTTTATTTATTTTTTATTTTTAATTTTATCAAAAAAATATGAAAATTAATGATAGTAAAAAGATAAAAATATCTTACTCTTTATTTTTAATTAATTAATTAATTAATTCCTATTTTTACTTTAAATTTTTTTTAGGGTTAAAAAATATATATTTTTATATTTTTTGATAATTTTGAAAATAAAATAAATTAAAATATTTTATTTAATTTTTTAAAAAATAAAAAATTTGAAAATAAAAATAAAAAATATTTTTATATTTTTTTTTCAAAATTTTCAAATATATGAAAATGAATTTTTTATTTATATTAAAAAAAATTTAAGAAGGAATAATTTAATTTCTCCCTAAATTATTTTTTTTAAAAATATTTTTATTTATTTTTTATTTTAATTTTATCAAAAAAATATGAAAATTAATTTTTTTAACCCTAAAAAATATTTTTTAAAGTAAACATAAAATATAATTAATTAAAAATAAAAAAATAAGGATATCTTTATTTTTTTACTGTCCTTATTAATTATTTTAAAATTAATTAACAGTAAAATTGAACTGAAGAAATAATAATATAACGAAATATCGTTAATGAAGAATTATTATAATTTTAAAATTTTAAAAAAAATTTAATATATTAAATTATTTTATAGAAAAAAATAATAATTAATCCTTAATTAATTTATTAATATGGGGTCATGGACATTGGGGTTGAGGGGTTGCTGTACATCGGTTATTTATCATCATTCTCGAAAGTAATAGCCCCACATTATATATTAATTTATGCCCCACATTATATATAATTTCGAAACACCCCAATAAAAAAATAAAATTACGAAAGCAACCCTATTTCCGCAATCCGCTATACAGAGAATCAATTCTCACTTCTGTATATATATGCGCCTCGGCCAAACTAACAAACCCTAGTCCTTGTTTGAGCTGCTGCTTCTCTGAGAACATCTGCGTCTTTCTATCGCCGGTAAGAGCAAATATCCTCTTATTCTCCAACTAGTATGAGCATAAAATTTATATTCGTCTCTCTTATGTATCTCGATTTGTGCCTATTGCTATTGACTTTGAGTTATGAGCATGGTCTCTGCTACTTCAATGGCTGCTGTGTTGATGTTTAATTTTGGGATCTTGAATCTTATTAAGTTTTTCCATCTTTAGTTAGTAAAATTGCTTAACTTCAATTAGTATACTTATTGAAATGTTTTGTTTGTGGTAGCGGATGAAGATATTATCCTGATTCTAAATTCAACTAGCTCATGCTATTGCTTTTAAGTTTTGTTTTATTTTATTTTTAATTTTTGTTTGATTTCTTATTGAATTAGCTGAACTGATTATTAATAACTGAAGTCTTTTTTTCTAGAAGTTGCTTATTTATTTGATTTAATGTATTAATTTTTTAGAAACAAGCCACACAAATAACTAGCAATGGCAGTTGCATTTTATGATCTTGGCTCGGAGGGTGGCCTTAAGAAACTCGATGACTACCTCCTTACTCGCAGTTACATCACTGGGTAATTTTCACATTTTTATTTTCGTCTTTAATTAATTCTGTGTCTGTTTCTTTATGAGTCAGTTAATTGCCTTTTCTTCTTCTCAGGTACCAAGCTTCAAAAGATGATGTTACAGTGTATGCAGCTCTGCCTAAGTCCCCATCATCTCAATATGTGAATGTTTCCCGGTGGTACAGACACATTGATGCTCTCCTAAGAATTTCGTAAGTTCTCATGAATTGCATTATGTTTTTTCTATTGTATGCCTTTTTCTCTCTACTATAGAGTCATATGGTTCTTTATCTGTGGCTGTGGTAAACATAACTTGGCGTTGATTTCAGTGGTGTATCTGCTGAAGGATCAGGAGTCATTGTTGAGGGATCCTCTCCCATAACTGAAGAGGCAATTGCAACTCCTCCAGCTGCTGATTCAAAGGCAATTATTGTTTCGCTCCCTTTTGGTGTTTTTATTTTTTCATGTTTGTTTGTGAACCTGTACTTTAAGTTTCAGTATAATCTGTCTGATGAGAATATTTATCTTAGAAGATACTTTTTTTTTTTCTTTAAGGCTGTTGGTATTACTAGTATGTTCAGCAAGTTAGTATTATCTGTAAATTGTAATCATGTTTCAATTGTTCAATGGTTTTTAGGCTGCAGCTGCTGAGGATGATGACGACGACGTGGACTTGTTTGGCGAAGAGACTGAAGAGGAAAAGAAGGCTGCAGAAGAACGTGCGGCTACTGTTAAGGCATCTACAAAAAAGAAAGAGTGTAAGTGTATCCTTTATCGCACTTATTGGGTACTAGGCAAAGTTTTTCTTTTGTTCATGAATCGTTGACAAATTATTCTCTGGACTTCTGTGACTGCAATCCTATTTGTGGCAATATCAATGGAGTTGACATGTTTCTTTTGTGTTGCTTTTGGACCCTTAAATCTATCAGTCATAATAGTTTGCTTATGACATTGCTTGGGTTTTCTTTCAGCTGGAAAGTCATCTGTTCTGTTGGATGTCAAACCATGGGATGATGAAACTGACATGAAAAAGCTAGAGGAAGCAGTTAGGAGCATTCAGATGGAAGGATTGCTTTGGGGAGCATGTAAGTTCTTTAGCTTCATTCCTTGGTGGCAAGCCTTGTTTTGTTGCAATAGCTTTCCTTTCTCCAGTAAAATGGGTATTATGATTAATTTAGTTCCTGTGCTAATATTGAAATTTATTTTTACAGCCAAGCTTGTACCAGTTGGATATGGCATAAAGAAATTGCAGATTATGCTAACCATTGTTGATGACTTGGTCTCTGTGGACAATCTCATTGAGGACTATCTGACTGTTGAGCCAGTAAATGAGCATGTCCAGAGCTGTGATATTGTGGCCTTCAACAAGATATGTAAGTATCGCTAAGCTTTTCCTTGCTGCTTGTTCATGTTGTATTCAATAATCAATCTAGTTTCTTTAGCTATTAAATGCACATGAAAAGCACAATTTAATTCCTGAATTTGTTATCAAACTGTTGATATATATCTTGCTATATATTGACCTGTGCTTTTCCCAATTTTTGTTGCAGAATTTGCTGATCCTTCTCACTGGAACCAGTGCAGGAGAGGTTTCTCTTAGTGAAGATCCTATATCGTGAAGAAATGAAATATTGTTTTTTGTTCTTCATATTCATATTTTTGTTGCACGAAAACCTTATTTAAGTATTGTTACTCGTGGATTTTGTCCTGGTTAAGTGGTTGTTTAATGTATTGCCATTGGTATATTGACAATTTGCTAGAGCTATTTTTGGAATTAAGCCTTATTTTCATGCATGCTTCGAAAATCTTTTTGCATGTTCAGGTTACAAAATAAGGGATTGGAGCATTTTTAGTTTCTCATTATGGAATGAATTAATGGTGAAAAGGAGGCTAAGACAAATAAATTGTTTATTAAGCAACAGCTTATTTATTTTTAACAACGGGAATGATATGGTTTGTCACTGTACGATACTAGAAAGATAATTGCTTAGCAGTTTTTTTTTTACCGGAGTAAATTTTTATATTATTTATAAAAAGGTACAAAATATAATTTCGTGCATGTATCTAATTCAATACCAGATAAAATAAAGCCTCGAACCCTAATAAAGTGAACACAGTTTGACGAAATAAGTTTGATTGCCGTGCCAGTCTCGCACTCAGTTATGCTCAAAACTGCTTTTAGAAAGAATTTGATATTCAAATCGATTTTTTGAGATGTATGCAATTCAAAAATAACTTTGCACTAACATTGTTGCCTATCTGAAACATTGACAGCTAGTTGAAAGACATGATCGAGCTGAAATTGTACAATAGCATGAATAGAGGTCTGAGACAGTAACCTATTGCAAACAAGCAACTTCTGGCCACGGCATCAAAATTGGCTGGATGAATTACAGCATTTTGTACCAATGCAACAGCATAAAACCATACTCATTTAATGATTGAAATGATGCATGCGCATACATTGCAGATCGAGTTAAAATTGAATCTTAGATCATGAGATGAAGAAAAACTTGGCCCATATTCATATTGAAGGAAAGTATGTTAAATAAATGCTTAAGAGCCCCTGAAAAATTTTAGAACTGCCTCCAAATATTAAAATTCCACAGAAAGCTTTCATGCTAAAGCTGTTGCCCCAACCACAGCAAAGTCGGGATTCAGTTTATAGTAACAGTCTAAACGAGTAATATATCTCAGAAAAAAAAAATCTAAATTGTCGCAGAATTCCACCAGAGAAGAAAACCGAAAAAGTTGAGATACTGCCAATTTTCAGGATCAGTTTACTGGTTTCCTTCAGGAGGAAGCCCCACTGCGTAGAGCTTGAGCCCTTGGTTTCCTAGGAGCCAAATGAGTCTCAGGCTGCAAAAGAATGAAGTATCCAAGAGCAAACATCATACCCGTAATCACACAGAAGACTCCAACATGTGAAATGATCAACAAGTGAATATTTGCGATTAAAATTCTTTACAGATAAAGACTGGATGGAAAATTTTCAAATGGGAGTTGAACATGATGTAATTTCCAAATTGTTAGAATTAAAGTTAGATGTTTTTTAGTTGATGAAGTCAAGGACAAGAGGATAAGAACTTCATTTGAAGTAGATTTAAAATTACACCTTTTTATCCACATTTTGTAACCTAACTCAGATTTAATCAAAGAGAACTAACATATTACAAAATTAAAATCTCCAGATTTCAAATTTCTCCACTCTCCATCTGAAAACAAAGTTATTTCAAATTTATCCTAAAACAAATGTAACTCATCTTCATGAATCTATCCTCTACTAATGTTTTGTACCAGATATCAGTATCAACTGAATTGCTATCAAACTCATCAACTGTAGTTTAAAGTGAATTATTAAGTTACAAAATTACCTCTTTCTTAACAGGCTCTTCTTTTTCAGACAAAATCAACTCAATGTGGCATGGTGAGGACATATAAGCTGCCAACAAAAATTATGTCAATATTAAATGTGAATGCTTAAACAAGGGTTGGATTCATGCAAAAAGTCACTGAAACAATCTACTGACTGCACTCACGATTTATCCTTCCGTGTGCTCTGTAAGTGCGACGACGTTGTTTTTGTGCTTGATTGACTTGGATGTGAGATATGTAGAGTGAATCAACATCCAAACCTTTAACCTAAGGAATAAATAGACACAACACATACAAATGTTAGAACATCCATAAGGTCAAAGCAGTGATGACCTGTCTTGACAATATTTCAAGGATACAATAGACAGAATGACTACCTCTGCATTACTTTCGGCATTCTTGAGCAAATCAAGGATAAATTTTGTAGATTTAACAGGCCAATGCCCTTGTCCATTTGAATGACGGCTTTTAGCCTGTGCAATTCGCCCAACACCACCACAAAAACGACGGAATGGAATAGCTTGCTTGTGTGCCATAACATCCTCCAAGTACCTTTTAGCCTTGGCTAAATGCAACTTTCTAAGTGCATGAGCAGTCTCTCTTGTATTCTGATAAAGAAAATAGCAACAATGAAGTAACAAACTCAAGAATATGAATGAAAATCATAGTGCAGCTCCATAAACATTTGGATAAAGGATGGTTTTCAAAGATAGAATAGTTCTCAAAGATGAGCCAAATTGTGTCCAGCAACTTCAACAATATAATGAAAAAATAACAGCCCTTCAAAACAATACCGAAAGACTCCCCAAAAACAATACCAAAAACATTGCATATGCAATGATTGTCTTCAGTATCCAATACACCATTGATCATTCTATTCCTAAAATTTTAAACTAAATGCAAAGACAAACTAAGATTTTAGAACTCTTTATCACTAGCATGGAAACATACCCTAATCATCAGTTCAATAAAATAAAGCAAGGAAACAGATTAGACCACTGAATTTAGAGCTAAAAAAATTGTCCTTGCTACACATACAAACCAATAAAAATAATACTAATGATGAAGACACTATCAGAAACCAATCCTTCTGTAACTAACAATAAACATAGGTTCCCTACAAAGCTGCTCTCCTTTGTGAACAGGTTTCTCATAAGCTTCAGAAAAAGTACATCAGTAGATCCTTCTGGAGCCTATCTAGGTGTCTCTATGGCTGATGGTTCAGTAAATGATAGTTCATCATTTTAAAACTTTAGGTACATGCAAATCATAGTTTAAAAAAAAAAAAAAAAAGCTATCAGTCAATCAATGACTCATGGCACTTGATCACTTATAATGACACCATGAAACATATATATGATCCCTGCCATAACTTTTTTTAAAAATGGCTTGCTCAGTGGCCAAGTTACAAAAAATGAAATACATAAATTGGCACATGCCAGTAATCTAATTCATTTACAAAAACACAATCAAACACCATCTGGATATAATCCAAAAGATATGAATGAATAGAGTAAGAAAGTCAACGCATATTCTCGAAACATTAAAAGATAAACAAAACACATCCAAAACAAAGATGTAATGCAAGAAAAGATAAGTGATTTTAGTTGCTGGAGTTCTATGGATTACGTGTTGGATCTAAAGAACAGAGAAACAATTCCAAAGAATAAAATGTACCTTAAAGTTGAAAGAACCAAGAACACAACATTATAGAAGCATAGCACGAAGAAAGAAAGATGGAGAATATTCACAATTTCTTATTATTCAGATCTCGAAATACAGAGTTTACAGCTATTATATATACTACTACTTTGCCAGCTCAGCTTACAACTTATTAACAAATCAGTAACTACCTTTAGTAAGTTATTAAGAAACTAATTGATTAGTTAAAACTAACAACTATATAATTTACATCCCCCCCTCAAGATGGAGCTTGTTGCAAGAGAAACAAATCCATCTTGGACAAAAGAGAATAAAATTGTTTAGCATAGAGGGATTTCGTGAAAACATCAGCTATTAGAACCCACATGATTCAACTGAATAAAACCTTTCTTGTACTGATCTCGAACAATGTGGCAGTCCATTTCAAGGTGCTTCGTTCCCTCATGAAAAATTGGATTTTGAGTGATATAAATGGTTGCCTGGTTGTCACAAAATAACTGAACAGGCAACTGGATAGGTACATGAAAGTCTTGTAGCAGATAAGTGATGAATTGCAATTCACACAGTCGTGGCAAGGTTGCGATATTCAGCTTCTGCAGATGAACGTGATACAGTGGTTTGTTTTTTTGTTTTCCAAGAGATGAGTGAAGTACCCAAGAAAACACAATAGCCTATGAGTGATCTCCTTGTGATTGAGCAAGCAGCCCAATCAGCATCAGAGTATGCCTGCAGAGGAATGGACTTCTGAGAAGAGTAATGCAGACCTGTAGAAGGATGATGCGTGAGATATTTTACAAGTTGAAGAGCAGCTTCCCACTGTTTAATTGTTGGTGCTGAAAAGAATTGGCTAAGCTGCTGTGTTGCAAAAGATAAGTCAGGTCTTGTGAGATTCAAATAGAGAAGTCTACCAACTAGCCTTCTATATTGTTCCGGTTGATCATAAAGAGGACTATCTTCTGCAAGATTAACACCAGATGGAAGAGGAGTGGAGACAGGCTTTGTAGCTGACAAACTAGCATCTTGAATAATATCCAGTATATATTTCCTTTGGCTAAGATACAATCCTTGTTGATTTCTTGCTAATTCGACACCAAGGAAGTACTTTGCATCTCCCAAATCTTTGATAGTGAATTTGTCATGCAGAAAATCTTTAAGACACTGAATTTCATGCATGCTTGTGCCTGTTATCAAAACATCATCTACATATATAATAAGAGCAAGAAAAAAATTAGATGTTGTTTTAGTAAACAAGCATGTATCAATGGTTGATTGCAATAGGCCAAAATCCTTGAGTTTGGATGTAAATTCCAAGTTCCACTGCCTTGAGACTTGTTTAAGTCCATAGAGTGACTTTGTAAGCTTGCACACTTTATTGGAAGGGATAACAGACCCTGCACGTGGCAGCATATAAATGTCTTCTTCAATGAAGCCATAAAGAAAAGCATTGTTAATGTCAATATGATGAATTGGCCATGTGAATGAAGCTACAACAGCAAGAAAAATCCTCACAGTAACCAACTTTGTCACCGGAGAGAAACATTCTGTATAATCCTCTCCTTCAACTTGGTTAAACCCCTTTGCAACCAACCTGACTTTAAACCTCTCTATACTGCCATCTGGGTTAAATTTGACTTTGTAAACCCATTTTGAACCAATTGGAGTCTTTCCTTTAGGCAGATCCGTTATAGCCCAAGTGTGATTCTTCTCTAAAGCAACTAATTCTGCATTCATTGCCTCAACCCACCTGGAATCTTGCTTTGTTTGACTATAAGTTTTAGGTTCTTGAACAATAGACAAATTTGCAATAAAGTTTACATGTGTTTGATCAAATGTATGAAGAAATGATAGGGGCAGTGGATTAAGAGGATATAAAGGTTGAGGTTTAGTGGTTGTCACAACTAATGATGTATGAGTTGAAGGAGTAGTGGTTTGGACAGAATGAACAAAGTCTTGAAGCCATTGAGGTGGTTTTTTAACTCTGTTACTTATTCTTGATGATGGAAATTGATGAGTTGTTTCAATGTGTTCTGTGGTATTAATAGGACGAGGTGAAACTAGTATATGAGTTGGTTCTGTTGTTTCTATATGGTTTAGTGGAGTTATTATTTCTGTGGTAGCAGACAAAGGTTGTGGTGAACATATGTTGGTATTTGAACTTGGTAAATCAGTATGATAATCAGAACATGGAAGATTAGCATCATCAATCACAGTGGGCAAAACAGGAACAAAATCAAGTAAAGAAGAATGGAATGAATCAGAATGAGATAGTTGTTTAAAAGGAAAGACATTTTCATGAAATATTACATTTTTACTGACAAAAACAGTTTTGGAATTAAGATCATAAACTTTATATGCTTTACAGCCAGAAGCATATCCAAGAAAAACACATCTGAATGCTCTTTGATCAAATTTGGACTTAGGAGGCTTAATATTTGTAGCAAAACAAAGAC
>CANXYC010566710.1:0-69540 GCA_948193065.1 Aleurites moluccanus | reverse complement strand
AGATAATAGCATTTCAATCAAATTTCATTTAATGCTCTGCTGAAATTGCGGATATAACTTCCACCTTGGAATGTATTAATTTTTTAATACAAAATTATTCTCCACATTTGCATGATTTTATCCATAATTTATACCCTCTCCGATGTTTTATATATGTCATTTTATAAAAGGTAATTTTTTTTTTATAAATCATTTTCAAATTTCAAGATTGTATTTATTATTTTCTTTTAATTTTGTCCCTAATTAAGAATCAAATTTATACTTTTAATCAGTTTTAAAATTCCTTTAATATTAATGATAATAAAAGAAATAAATAGAATTATATTAATTATTTTATATTAAAATTAATATTTAATAATTAATTTTTTAATCTTTGTACTTTTTTCTAAAGCGACTTATATAAAAAAATGAAGGGAGTAAATATTTAACTTGATTCTCTAGTAAAATCCTTATAAATTTCATCAATTCACTATTTTATGTTTCTATGTGATTTATGTATAGGAAATGCATGATTATAATTGACAAAATGAAGCAAAAAATAGACAAAACAGAGAGAAGCACAGGGTCGTACCAAAGGAAGGCGCATGAGCTCATGCAAAAAAGCATGGGGCTTATGCTTTTTGATTTGCTTCTGCCCTCAATTTGCTTTAACAAGAAATGTGCACAGCCTTTTGCAATCTCTTGCGCCAGAGCTGACAGCTGTACAAAAACATAAAATCTTGTATTTGAATCCTCAAGAACCTATATATAAATACACTTTTTTCTCTGACATTAGGGTACGTAGACAAGTAGTAGATAGATAATAAATTATTTTTCTCAATTACTTAGTTTAGATTTAGGATTAGATTAGGATTTGAATAAAGGGGATTGAAGAATTAGACTTTGAGAGATTCTTCTTCAACCTTGGATCTCAACTTCTGCAATTCTCCATAGAGTTTATTTCCTTATCCTTCTAATTTGAGTTTGTAATGAATATTCTATCTATTACAATGTAATTTATAGTTTATTTCTTTAAATTTGCCATGAGTTCCATCTAGGATTTGTTGGTTTGATTGCTTGTGGTATTATATATACTCTATTCTTGTGATAATTTGTTTCGAATTAATCTATCATCATTGAACTTAATTAATGCTATATAGGTGTTTCGCCATCATTTGTATAATTTAAGTCTAAGATATTCCATGAAATAGCGAGAGTAAAAATAGGATATTTATTCATGGGATTAATAGAATTTATGAGAATAATCAGATAAAGGTATAGGTATTATCTAGATGATGCTTCATGCTTATCCAAAAAACAATTAAATTGAATTCAATTAATGTTTGTGACCATAAAAGTAGGCACAAGATTAATATGCGTAAGAATGATTTATTTTGAGAGAGAATCTCACGTAAGGAATAATCATATTTAATTCCTTACTGTTTTGAGCAACTACATTAATATACGTAATTCACAATTATTGAGAATTAATCAAAATCTAATTTCTATGTTGCTTTCCTTTTGAGGTTCAATAAAATAAATAAATAAAAGTTCTTTTTGGGTTATTCTTGGTCCATGAAATATTCAAAGTTGTTTCCTCGTCAAAATGGCAAATGGGTACATATTCTATCAATTAATTGGCATTCCTAATTACCTTATTTTCTGATGGTTTTTTCAAGAAAAATAAGTATGATATAGGACACAATATAAAATTGAATAATAAAGAGATTAATTAAAAGGAAAAAAAAGAAAGATAATCTAGTTTTGTTTCATATTTTAGTTGATTTAACTAAGAATGATGATATAAAATAAGAAGTAAGGAAAGAGAGAAGGCAAGAATTGTATCATATTTTTAATGAGAGAGAGAGAGCAATAGAGATATAGAAAGAGTGAAAGCAGTGGAGATTTAGTGGGTAATGAGTAAAATGTGAGCTGGTAATTCGTGAATAAAAAAACTTTTATCCTATATGCACGGATTTTTTATTAAAAAATTAAATTTCATGGTGGAGGTCATATCATCAATTTCGACAAAATATTGAAAAAAATCCAAGTTGAATGATATCATTATTATCTTAATTAAAATACATAGATTTTTAAGTCACAAATTAAAATTTAATGACATTTATGGGTATTATTGATAAGTTTAAGGATAATAAATGAAAATTTCCCCTATTATCATTTCAAAGTACACATTTTAATTGGATTAATTATACTTATGATCTTCAAGTATTGACTAAAGCACGTTATGATTCTAAAAGTTTATTTTGTAATAATAATATCATTGTCAATATAGAGTAGTGCACATGAGAGTCCCTGATCTCTATTTTCGTCTATTTGTGGATATCCTGTAAGTAATTTTAATTTTAAAATAAGCCAGCTCAACTTTAGTATGCTATCACACTTGAAAACTTTCTCTCTCTTACATTTCATTTCAAACAGACCAAATCACCACCATCCTTAACCTTATCACGATCTGCAACAACAACTTCCCCCATTACTAATCTTCTTTTCATATATGTTCATGCTTACCTCTATTTTTAATTCAATCCTCAACCTCATTATGACTTGCAGCAACGAGTTCACCTCTATTCATACTCAGAGCCTCGACTGCAACAATTAATCCCAATCTCGCTTACTGCTACTATGAAGAACACCGTCTCAATTTGCATACCTAATCGGAAAAAAATTAATCAACCACAAAGAGAACAAAAAATATTACTCAAACAATTACCCATCAATTGTAATCACCAACCATATTGGACCAATGTCAGCCAAAGACAAACACCCAAAGTACAGCTCCAGTCGACGATGGGTTAGTGAGTAGAGATTCAAATTTTGGTAAAATCTAAGAATCGGGATGAATAGCAGCAACAAGGTACAATGGTAGTCTCAGAGAGATCCCATTTGACTTTATTAATAACAATCATTGCATTTCTCTCTGTGTTTACAAATTTATCCAAACAAAAAAACAAAAATTTTAAAACTTAAATTATAGAGATTGAAAATGGATGACAAGCATTGTAAAAATAGTGGTGGTCTGAAGTATAGTCCCTAATTAAACCCTAAACTTGAGTAATTCCTTTTTCTAAGGAATTCCATTTCTTTTAAAGTGTTTTTAATAAAGCCCATCTTATACAAACCTATTGGAATCTCATCTGCAACTATCTTGCCTCTATTGGAATTGTGGCTTGTGAAATACAACCAATAGTTAAGATTCACAAATGAACGACAAAAGAAGTTGTCAATAGTGGTAATAGGAAGAGATTTGCTTACACTGAGGACAACAACAAATTTCAACCAATCGTTGCAGCAGAATTCAAATCCATTTTCATAAGAAATTTATTATGATATAAAAGGATGGAAAAAAGATTTACTATTGTTTAGGGACAAAAAGGGAGAAATTGCAATGCTTGGCTCATTGGAGATGGTGGTTAGCAGGTGGTGGGTTGGGTTGACGCTTTCTTAGCCTCTCTACTTTATGCTCTTAAAATTTCTTTAAACAATAGCAATAGAGGAGATAATTATCACGACCCGACCCTATTGGGCACGTGACCGATACTAGGGAACGGAAAAATATAAGACTTTCGGAATCCGTATTAAGCCTGTCATGCAGAACCTGAGCAAAATATCAAATTTCTATCACTTGGGCTATCATCAGCCATATAACATCATCAACGTTAGATTTCTGCTAAACTAATAACAAACTAAACTATGATCATAAATCTAACACTTAAAATAACAATATAGAGCTCTAAAGAATTTAATACAATGAATATGAAATAATTTCATAACAAAATGAAATAATTCTACTGCCTGAGGAATAGAAGACATGGATATTTAACTTAAAAAAACTTAATTTTTGTGAGCTCAACGCAGAACCTGGAGAAAAATATTTGGATATGGGTGAGCGTTCGACTTAATGAGCTGATATATATTAATTTAACATGTAGGCCATTTATCAATCTACATGAAGTGTCATATTACACATAATCATCTATAAACATACATAACAATCATATTGGAAAATGTTTGTGGAATTCAACCCCAAATATGTTTCGTTTATCATAAATGAGGAGCCGACCACCTCCTTTGGCTCTCTTAAAAATCTAATTATGGGGCCATGGTGAGTCCAGCTCTAACTAGGCATCCCTATATTATTTTATCCACAGGGACCGTAGTGAGATCATTCTCTAATCAGACAATCATTGTAATAACATAATCATTATATCATATCATGTTATATCATTAATGTTCTTTGTGTTAGTACAACTGGATTTCACATCATCCTATTTTCCATCGCAGCCATATGCATACATATCATCAGCATCATATAATATAACATAAACATACATCATGCTTCTAAATCTAATGCAATAGTAATAGCTTAAATACATATATATTCTCATTCATACAATGTTTACATGTGATGCATAGATGCAGAGTTAAATTAAAATATATCAACTAACAAATTTGACGACCATCAAATTGGTTGTCTCCCTCGGAACGCCTTCTGACTAACAACAATAGAAGATATTTGAAGTACTGGAATCAAATATAGAAATTATTAGAATTATATTCAAATATTGACTTAAAAATAAAAGAATGAATTTCAGAAATTTGCTTGAATTTCAAAAATTTACCAAAATTTTGATAGAGTTTCCCCTAAAAATAGGACGTAATCTCCTGAAATGAAAAAGATAACACTTTCAATAATTACTCCAAAAATTTGCATCTAACACTATAAAATCAATTGACCCCTCTTGGGTCTCCAACTCAATAATAAAAATTTATAATTAACTTTGCATGCTTCAATCATTTGATCCAAATAAATAATTAATTACTTATAGCAATTAAATAAATATTTCAACTCAATTCTAATATTTAATCTATTAATACCGATGCATCCGAGATAACAATAATCTTGAATAACCCATTTACCGATACTTAATTTACTATATAGCTGCCACTTCGCCAATTAATTTATTTAATTGCAAATTTAATTATCTCCATCATTCAAAAATAATTTCGATAATCTTTTCCGCTACTACTTCCCAATAGCAATACCCAATTAATTCAATTATCTTAATCTCCAATAAATTATTCCACTATTTAAAATAATTATTCACTAACCCTAATAAATAACCACACTAAAATTAACATTTCACATATAATTACCTTAAAATATTTTTAATAATACCACAATCAAAATATTTTGACTCAATAATCTATTTATCAAATTTTGGTAATTTATCTTAATTTAATCTCTTTGATAGACATAATTTAATTACCTACTTTATTAAATTACTCCACAATAATTTAACTTTTTAGTATCTAAATTTCACAAATATCATATACATAATTTTCATAAAAATTCTAAATCAATATGATAAATTTATCTTAATTTTTACATTCAATAAAAACACAGTTACTAAATTTTAACTGTCTAAATTCTCCAATACCAAAATAAATATCCAATTATTTTCATAAAATTGACTCCAAATATACTCCAAATAATTAATAAATAATTTTAGAATAAATTTAAACCTACTTACTCAAAATTTGCTGAAAATTTACGCGTGTCTCATATTTTTCGATCTCAACTTCGATCTCCGATCGAGATAAAATTAGTACCATTGGAAAGCCCAAGATAAGAGGAGTCCAACAAAATTAAAATCACTGGAAAACACTTTCAAAATTGACTGGATAGACTGAAAAAGCATCTCGATAGGCCGGAGAAAGAATTTGCGTGTATGGCTCCCTGCGCCACCATTTTTCTCTGTCGTTAGCTCTTCTGAGGTTGCCGGAGCCTCACCGGTCCAAGGGTGATGGCAGTGTATACCATTGCTGGCCGATGGATTCTCTCTCTCTCTTTCTCTCTCCTGCATTCATCTTCAGCTCACTCCACTGTCCCGACTCAACCTTCTTCACCGTCAATTTCTTTTCCTCCATTTCTTTCTTTCTTTGTTATATATATATATATATATATATATATATATATATATATTAGGAGGAAGATCTATTTCTATATCTTTCATTTTTTTTTTAAATATATATATAATAATAATATAATATAATAATATTATAATTTAAAAATCTTAAAAATATTCTGTAAATATTCTTTCAAAAATAATTTAATACCCTATAAATAAATAATAAATTTTAACTTAATAAATATATATATATAAATATAAATATAATAATTATGTAATAATAATAATAAAATCTTAATTTAAATATTGACTAATAAAATCACTAAATAATTTAAAATATTAAAATAATAAATTTAATAAATAATAAATATCTAATCATTTACATTAAAGTATTTGACTTAACTAACTAAATTAAGGATTTTATAATTAAATAATTTATAATTCATAATAAAATAATACTAAAATTCATAATTAAAAGTCAAATTTTAAAAATAAATCTAATTTTATTTTTTTACTTTATATGATAATAAAATATTATCCAATTGAAAAATATTTTTTAGTTCATTAAATTTTATTAAAATACTATTATTCCATAATTAAATAATATTTTAAAATTGATATAAAAATTTGAGTGTTATAATAACTGAGATCGAGTCAGAAACCCAAACTGAAGCCAGGTCAAACGACCTTGCCAATTGGATCGATCTTCATCTTTCTTTTACTCTTTTACACAACAATCTCAATGGTGAAATTTTTGCTGCAACGGTGGGAAATGGGAATGGGACTAGATGGGTGGAACGGGTTGGTGGTTTATTGTTTATTTCAGCCACCTTAAAGGTGGAAACGGATATGTGAGAGTGAGGAAAGAGAGAAAGAAAAATATTTGGTAGGGCTTACGTCACTTATTTTAAAATTAAAATTACTTACATGGCATCCATGTCACACTTTCATTAAAGAAATGGACCGAAATTAGGATCCGCAACTTTCATGTGCGCTACCCATAATAATAGTAATATTATCATTACTAAATAAATTTTAAGAATTATAATGTGCGTTGATCAGAGACAATGGGTATAATTAACCCCATTTTAATTACCACCATTTGGAATTCCTTTTTTATTTGTTCTTACTTGCAGCTGGATCAATCTATCAAATGGATTGATATATCTTAGCGTTTCTCTTCTTTTGGTAATCCTTTTTCGAACTATATATAGGTAGTGCTCAATATTTCATATAAATTGGTATGATTTTATTTTCAATTTATACACGTTTAATTTTATTCTCTAGTAAAATTAATATAAATTTCATCAATTCACTCATCTTGTTGTCATAATTGAATTTCATAGAAATTATAGGAATATTAAAAGAATTGGAGCATAAATCAACCAAAATGAGAAGCACAAGGCCGTGCAAGAAATGATGAATGGAGTAGTGCAGAATACTCGCCTCTAGATGCTTAAAGAATAGTGAGCCAAAGGCGCACAAGGAGCGTGCATGAACCTCCACCTCTTATAGCAGCCACGATGGAGCACAAGCTCGTGTTTTGAAAGATGCACGAGGCCGTGCATTTTAATTCGATTATGTCCTCCAAATTCTTCAAGATGAAGAGCTCAAGGAAAAGGCTTGAAAATGCATGTTGTTATACAATCTAAGACACATAAGCTCATGCACCAGAGCGATACAACCGTAACTCGCTTAAATTTTATAGTTGAAACCCATTTTCTGAGCTAATTACAGACAAATAGTTTTAGGTAGAAAATATTGTAGGTAGTTTTAGTTTAGATTTATGATTAAATGAGAATTTGAATAAAGGGGATTGAAGAATTAGACCTTGGGAGATTCATTTTTAAACTTGGATCTCAATTTTTGCAATTCTCCATAGAGATTACTCTAAACCCTTTTAATTTTAATTTGTATTGAATATGCTTATTGACTTAATGCAATTTATGATATCTTTTCTTATTTATTCTATGAGTAACTAAATTCTTAATTAGGATTTAAATGTAAATTGATTAATTATTTGTGAATTTTTATATACTCTATTTTTATGATGAATTTGTTGGATTTAATCTAGATGATTTGAGCTTGACTCATGTGTGTGTGAGTGTACAGTGTTTGATCAACACTTCCAAAATTTAAGACGCTATATAAAATAGCGAAAGTGAAAATGTAACATTTATTTATGAGGTGAATAGATATAGGACATGTTAATTACTAAAGTTGAATGTTTTTTCATTGATAATTATTGAATTTAATTTAATTTTTGTAATTATAAGAGTAGGTGTGAGATTATCATGGGTATGGATAACTCAACTTAAGAGAAGGTTTTATGTAATTAAAAGAAAAAAACTATTTTAAATCCGTCATGCTTGGATGAAAAAATAAAAACATAAATATGTATGAACCACAATTGAAGTCTAAATCTTAGATTTTTTTCCATTGAGTTATCAATCAAATATAATTGTTGGTTTGCTAGTTTGGTAATTAGTTTCTTAATTGCTTAATTGCTTTTCCCATCATCCAAATTATTATTCATTAAATATTAGAAATTTTCTGTAATTTTGGTACTCAACTCCTCTCCCACTGATAATGATAAATTCTTTGCTACAATTGAACCTTACACTTGTGGAGAAAATAATAGCCAAAAAGACTCCAGTTTGAACAGTTATTCTTAGTATTAGAAAAAGTTTTGTGTTAGAGACATTTTCAAGACTGAAAAGTCTAAAATTTAAATTTCGGTCTAGCTAAATTTATTAATAGTATATTTGGATGATATAGATTTGAGTTTTGAATTTAGATTTGAATTAAATTTTAGGTTAATTATTATTTTTCCTTGTAAAATGACTAAATATATTAAATTTCTCACGATTTTTTAAAAATATATTAACTTCACCCCGACGAATGTCATAATATACTACTAGATCTTTTCATCTAATTTTACCGTTAATCAACCTTATAAGATTAGTAAAAAGATATAAATATCTTTACCTTTTAATTTTAATTAACTACATTCTATTTTTACTTTAAATTTTTTTAGAATTAAAAAATATATTTTCATACTTTTGATAAATTTAAAAATAAAAATATTTTTTAAAAATATTTAAAAAATATTTTTATTTTATTTTTTAAAAATAACAAATAAAAAATAAAAATATTTTTTTACTTTTTATTTTTAAATTTATTAAAAATATGAAAATGAATTTTTTATTTGTATTAAAAAATTTCAGAAGAAATAACTTAATTTCTTCTTAAATTATTTTTTAAAATAACAAATAAAAAATAAAAATAAAAAATATTTTTTTTTTATTTTTATTTTAAAATTTATCAAAAATATGATATTAATCTTAAAAAAAAATTAAAGCAAAAATAAAATGTAATTAATTAAAAATAAAGGGTAAGGATATTTTTGTCTTTTTAATACTCTTGTAAGGTTGATTAAGAGTTGACTAATACTAAAATTAAATGGAAGAGTTTAGCAATATATTATGACATTCGTCAGGGGGAATTAATATATTTTTAAAATATCAAAAATAACTTAATATATTGAGTCATTCTACAAGAAAAATAATAATTAACCCTTCAATCTTTTATTTAGATTACTAAAATCAAATAAATTTAAATTTGAGTGAAATACCCAATAATATCTCTCTTACTAAAAACTAAATATTTCAAATTTTTAATATTACCTTATTATTTCAAATCCTCAAATATTAAAATCCCCATTCAAGAGGCATGGAAGAGTAAAGTACGGTCTGTGGATTCTTATTTCACTGCCAGAGGTGGACCACCTATTTTTTTTTTATATATATATAAATACTTATTATTTATTTTATAAAAAATAAAAATAAATCTATTTTTCTAATAAAAAATAATAATAAGTAATGAAGCATGTGATTTTGTCTTGGTTTTCCTTCATTTACCCTTTACCAGCTTTCTTTGTCAGTTATTTTTTTTTTTATTTATGATGTTTTATTTGGTAGAAAATGATTAATTAAAGATTATATATAATATTAAATTTAAAAAAAATAATTAATTAAAATTATATATAATATCAAGCTTAAAAAAAATTAGATATGTAATAATTATTTTGTTATATAGTTTTGAATTATTATTTTTTAAAATTTAATTTATATTTAAATAATTATCCAAACAATAAATTTCAAATTTATTACCCTTCCCAAATAATAAATTGATAATTTTACAAATTTTAAATCATAAATTTAAAATTTTAGATTTGAAATCTAAATTTTAAATTTAAATTCATGTATTTAAATGTAATTTAAAAGTAAAAAAAATAAAAAGAGGTTTTCAGTTTAAGATAAATAGTAAATCTTTTATTTTATCATTTGGACCATTTTTTTTTTCTTTGAATTAAGTCAAAATTTAAACTTCATGGAATGGGCTTTTACTTAGCCCAAGACTAGGGTATCAAAGGGATCCTTGTGAAAGTATGAATATTCATTTTAGATGGTTCAAAGTTAAATGAATATGTATAATAGTATTTTTTTTTACTCACTTTAACAAAAATAATAGAGGATCCTTTCCAACCAATTGACTCAGAAAATCATCCAACATCTCCTTCTCCTCACCCATGGGCTATAAAAATCAACATAATAACATTATAATCCATTCAAGAACATTATGAAACTCAACTTTTATACTTTCATTTAGTTCCCTTAGGTCTTATGTCCCACTATGAGACCCAACTGTTATGAATCTAGGCATGCACATGAGTCTTAGTCTAATATGTACGTTAAGTTCTTAAACTTAGTCAAATGCATCATATATAACATAATTTAACTTATAATCATCTTAATCAAAAACCATTTCTACATCCTCAAGGTCACAAGTTAAGTTTTATACTTCTCATACATTCATAGCTCCATATCATGAATTACAACTTAGAATATCTCCTAAACATCTTTACTATCATCCATATAAATCAATTTTGTCTTATACTTAACATGTATTCATAACTTCAAAATTAGGGTTTTATATTCCATGATGATGCTAGGCCCTTTAAGGCCTATATATATAGATAATTTCTAACTATAGTTTAACATTTTATTAAAGATTTATGAGAGGTAGAGAAGTTAAATTAATATTTATATTACTATTTACAATAAATGCTATTAATTTTCTCACCTCCCAACCAACCTCTTAAATATGTAACTAATACTCTTAAATGAATATCCATAACTCATAAATGCTTCCTACATTCGTATTTGAGACCACACATGTTTGAATAAAAAGAAAGAGGAAATTACCTTATGTCTCTCAACTTGAAAATCAAGGAACTTGATGGTTTTCCTTGTAATTTCCTCCAAGATTTGAGGTTTTCTTAAGGTTTATGGTGCTTAGAAGTGGGGGAAAGATGGGATTAGGATTAGAAAAAATAAAAACATAATTGAAAAAGAAATTTAGCCTTTATTTATACAGCTCTATGGATAACATGCGTGATCTTCTAAGTAATACTCTTTATTCAAATTTAATGTATTTTAGGTAAAAAGCAATTTCACGCTCGTTATTTAAATAAGTAACAATCTTTACTTATTCTTAACTGATGTTTCAGATGGGTAACACTTATCATGCTAAAAATTAAATTCTAAAAAATCTTGATATAAAGAAATTTCGCGTCCATTTACTATAAGGATATGCTCATTACAAGTAGTTTATAGGCATTCTTTATGTCTTCATACCCATTATCATCAAGAAACTTCGAACCTAAGAGTTTAGTTAACTTCAAATTTAATTTATAAGTCCAAACCACAACATTCAAGAGTTTCAAGCTCAATTTAGGCCTAAACATTTCCCACATATGAGAATTTTATCAATCTGTTAAGTTATTCATCAATTCAATCCTTAGGTTGCATAATTAACATTAATTAGGCACATCAAAACTCATCTTAACACAGACAACACTTAGGTTCATTCATTTTATCTTATACATTCTAGGTTCGTAACCTAATTCTGGCTCATTAAGTTCGTAACCTAATTCTGGCTCACTAAGCGATGCATGCATAAAAAAATCCTAACTTAGATAAATGCATGGAAGACACAAATAATAATGCATGAAGACATATATATAAATGTGTAAAAGTTGATGCCATAACTCAAAGGTCTTTAAATAAGCTTATCCTTAGGATAAACATAGTTTGAAAATTATAGGTGTTACAATTCTCCTAAACTCAACCAGAATATTTCTGCTCACATTAGGAGAATGAAGGGCGAAAATAAATATTTCATTATACTTATACATAGAATGACATTTATAACCCTATTTTCATGCTATAGTATAGTTTAAGAAAAGGAGGATAAAATAATAATTTTGTTTTTTCTCTACCTTTTCCCGCTCATATTTCCACAATTTTCCAACCAAAATAAAGGAAAAATAAATTCTCTTTTCCATGTATTTCATTCCTTATTTTCTTTCTTCACCCTATTTTTTTCCACCCTACATTTTTTTCTTCCAAACAATGTTTTAGGGTCAACAATATTTTCAATTCTAATACTTCCATTAATCTTTTCTTTAGCCCAATTAGTATCAAATTGAACTTCTTCTTCTTCAATGTGGTCATCAATGATGCAACGATTGAAATTTTCTTTTTGAACTGTGTCTAGTTTCAATAGTTAGTGCACTGTAGTTCAACAAAAAAAAAAAAAAAATAGTCCAATCAATTAATTCAATTAGTGGAAAGTTATATTAAAGTGAGACAATATTTTCACATAATTTCTTTAAAAATGAAAATTTTATTATTTTTAAATGATTTTTCTAATGAGTGTTAAAAATATTAATTAAGAATAATTATTTCAGATAAATTCTAGTTATAATAAAATGATTATTTAAAATAAAAATAATTAAATTAATTTAAAAAGAATTGAATGTGAAAAAATTAAAAATTTTGATAGAATTGCATTTAGTTCTAACCATTGCTATATTGATTTATTGTTAAATTTATCTATTTAACTCCATTTAAATTATTGGTTTGTTAAAAAACCATTTTTAAAACATGAAACTAAAAAGAAAATATTTGAATTTTTTTTTTAATTAGATACATTTTTTCATGTGTGTAAAAACTCTTTTTTTTTTTAATATTTTCTTTATCGAAAGAAAATTAAATTTTAAAATAAATTATTTTTTTATATTTTGATAAAAATTTTGCAAGGAAAAGGATATCTAAGAAATAATACATAGTTTAGCATTAGTTTTTTTAAAGATAATTCTAGATTAATAATGAGGAAGAATTCTCATGAATTAGTGGACAATAACCACTTATTCCTTAGTTTATATTGATATAAACACTATAAGATATCATCTATTGTGTGACAATTAGAATTGTCATAAATTTTCAAAAGTTGTCACAGAAAAATACTTGGTGACAATAACATATTATCATGAAGTTGTAGCTAATAACTCTGTGGCTAAAATTTATTGTATTTGGAACAATTTTTATTGTCACAAATAATATTAAATTAGTGATAATAATTATATCATCACATAAAATGATATCAATGATAATTATTATCGTAATAAAAAAAAAGTATGAGTTGTCACATATATAATTTTATTGTCACAAATATATAAATAAGCAAGGTTAAATATGAGTAACCAATATTAAATATCATGACAACTTATTTTATTGTCACACAAATGATAATTGTTGACAATATTTATTGTTACAAAAAAATAAAATTTGTCACTTAAATTAATTATTATGACAAAATTTAACTGTCACATTATTAAATTTTAAAAATAAATGTAGTTATTATAAATTAGAAAAACATGTATATATATATACTATGTATTTTAAATGTGCATATAAGAAAAAATTATAGTATTACGATAACCAATAACTTGTGTATATTGATTGATATAATCAAAATAAAAATCTTTATTATTTTTAAAATAATAATTTTTCAATATATACAACTTTAAAAAAAATAACAATTGTAAGATGATGAGAAAAATAATATAAATCTAAATTAAGTTACAAATCTTTATATCATTGAATAAAAAATAATTTAAATCACAAGTGATCTTGATTTATAGTTGTAATTAGCTAGAGATTTTATACAATTCTATACCTAAAAAAATAATGATATATTAAAATTCAAATCCATATTTTATATTATCAATATTCAAACAAAATTCAAATTTATTCTTTGGAATTTATATAAAATTTAATAAAGAATTAATAACTTTAAAACTTACCCATTAATGAATGTCACGGTGTAATTTTTCTAAAGCAAATTAAAACCTCTTTAATAATATTTCTGCAATGTTTCTTCTCTTACTTGTTTTTCTTTGTATTTTAGAAATACTTAATGAAATGTTTAATATGTATAGATATATATTAGATATTTATAAAAAAATAAATATTAGATAATTTTTTAAAAAATAAAAAAAAATTAGATAATTATCAAAAATATAATTCTCAAAAAATAAAATAGAAAAGATAATTTTTAAAAAGTGATTTTATATATTAAAAAAAAAAATAAGAAAGCAACGTTAGGATAACTCCTTATTAAGGAGTTATCAACAAGATAACATTTCCTTAAAAAAAAAAAGATAAGGAAAAAATCTAATAAAAATATAAAAAAGAAAGATTAATTTGTAACTTTTATTTATCATTTTAACTCAAATAAAAATTAATAAGTAAATTTTCTTGTAAAATTCATTGACAATTTGTAATTGTCACAATTATTTTTTTATTTATTAATTTTAGAGTGACAAATTTTCAATTTATCATCTATTCTAAAAAATTTTGTGTGACAATAATATTTGTCATAAATAAAATTCTATTTACAATAATAAAATATTTTGCATAATAAATATAATATCTAAATTTATGAATTATAATTTGTAACGATTTATGTTAAATGGTCACAAAATTTATGAATTTTTATTATAAGTTTTTTCTATTATCATTAGTGTAATTAATACTTAAATCTTAGGACAACTTAAAACTCTTGTCACAAATGAAAAATAAATTTTAAATTTATCATCTATTCTTAATAATTTTGTATAACAACTATATTTGTCAAAAATAATATTTTAGTTACAATAATAAAATACTTATTATAATAGATAAAATATTTAAATTTACATATTATAATTTATGACAATTTATGTTAAATTGTCATAAAAATTTTAAATTTTTATTACAAGATTTTTTCTATCTTCGTTAAAATTATTAATAATATAAATTTTATTACAACTTGAAATTCTTGTCACAAAACTATTAGTGGCAAAAAATTTTGAGACTATCAAAAACTTGTCACATAATAACAAATTTCTAGTAGTGAAAATTAACTACCAATAAAGTATCAAATATTATCAAAAATATTTAAATATAGTTAAAGTAAATATAATTATCAAAATATAAATATTAAAAAAATTTCAATTAATTTACCGATAAAAATTAAATTTAAATAGAATAATTGAATTATTTTACCGACAAAAAAAAAAATCTAACTTTAATTTAGTAAAATTATATTTCATTGAATTATATTTATCCGATAAATACAACTATAAAAATTAAATCATTTATTGATATAATTTCAGTCAATAAATTACTAATCGATAATAATTTTTGTAAACTAATTTTGACCGATGACATTTTAACCAACTATTTTTATACATTGTTATTCCATTAGTAATTCATTTTATCGACGAAAAATTTCATTAGCGTATCGCTAATTTTTTGTGGTGATTGGTTTATGAAATTTCTTATTTATTTTATGCTATAATCAATTTTTTGCGAGAAACAAAACGAAATTGACCCTCGAACACGTATTTGTTGGTGATATTTCTAGTGTCGACTGGTGCCGAAATGCCGGCAGGTGTTAATACCCACCGTCTCTTATTCAAAACAAAAAATTGGAAAATAATAATAATAATTTAAGTGTTTGAGGCACAAAACAATTTGACACTTTGCCCTGTATGACTTATAGTGCCTAATTTCATCACTATTTGAGAATTTGACTCTTTGCCCTGTATGACTTATAGTGCCTAATTTCATCACTGTTTGAGAATTTGACACTTTGCCTCGTATGACATATAGTGCCTAATTTCATCACTGTTAGAGAATTTGACCCTTTGCCCTGTATGACTTCTAGTGCCTAATTTCATCACTGTTTGAGAAATATTTTCTTGAAAGTTCTAAAATAATATTTTTCTTTGGGAAGCATTATTGCTAGAGTTTTTATTATTATTATTATTATTAGGATCAGAGCAATATTTTTCAAAAAATTTTAAAATGACAAAATTATCCCTAATTAACTAATTGTAATTTTGATCTTTTGTATCATTGCTTTTTTCATTTCAAAACAAATTGCCTTCTCTTTATTATGAGTTGTAAACTCGATGATTTTATTAATGTGAGAGAAATATTTATGTATATAAATACTAACAGAGCTGTAACAAACTAAAACAAAAATAATAAACTAACTAATTAGTTAAATTATAATTTGTTGAGCTGTACAGACTTAGTTATAAGTTGAATAAATACAAGTAATCAGCTTTCATGTAAAATGGCAGCATGTTGGCACTCCCCTTAAGATGAACATATAAATTTTGTATGCTTATCTTGCTGAGAAGATGATTAAATTGAGATGGATGCAGTGCCTTTATAAATATATCAATAACCTGTTCTTTTGTTTTTATATACACTGGCTTGATCACTCCTGAAATAATTTTTTCCCTTATGAAATAACAATCTACTTCAATGTGTTTCATACGTTCGTGAAAAACATTATTTTTAGCAATATGTATTGCCGATATATTATCACAGAAAATATTTTTATGTTGTTGAGTCTTGATACTTAACTCTTGAAGTAGGTATGAAAGCCAGATCACTTCACATATTGTCATGGACATAGCTCTATACTTAGCATCAGCTAAGCTTCTAGAAATATTATTTTGTTTCTTTGACTTCCAGCTCATTAAAGAATCTCCAAGGAAGATACAATACCCAGTCAAAGATCTTCTAGACTCATTGCACTCAGCCCTGTCACTGTCTATGAAAGCTTTGAGCTGTAGCTGTGACTTTGCTGACATGAGTATTCCTTGGCTTGAACTTGACTTTAAGTACCTCAACACATGATATGCAGCATGTAAATGCACCTTTGTTAGTTTGTCCATAAACTGAGTGAGGATATGGACAACATAACATATGCCAGGTCTTGTCAAAGTAAGATACATCAACTTACCAACCAACTATCTATAGTAACTAGGATTGTTTAGAACATCTACTTTTGTATGTACCATTTTGTGCTTCACAACAATTGGAACATTAGACGGTTTAGCTCCTAGCTGTCCAAAGTCTTCTAGTAATTCTAAGGTGAATTTCCTCTTACAGATTGAAATGCCTGCACTTGATCTAGCTATTTCTAATCCAAGGAAATATTTGACTTTTCCTAAGTCATTTAATTTGAAATTAGCACAAAGCATCTGTTTTAACTCAGTTATAAAATTTTGCATTTCGTTGTCTTGAGGCTTGTTTCAAGCCATATAAAGACTTATGCAGCCTACAAACCAATCTTTGGTTACCATCTGTACATTTATTGAAACTTTGTTCACTCTGTTGTATATGATCACCCAGTCTATTCACTGAACTAACACTGCCACCTGAATTATTTTTTTCAAAAGTATAACCAGCACTGCAAGTTTCATTTTCAGAACCAGCATGCACCATTTTCAATTTCAGAACAACACTGCAAGCATCATTTCCCAAAACTAGTACCAACACCATTTATAGAACCAAATTCAAAATTACAAGCATCATTTCCAAAACCATAACCTAGTGATACCAGATACACCAAAATCAGATGAAACAAGTATATCAAATCTACTAGAACCTGTTTTATCAAATTTATCAGAAGAACCAGACAATACAAATGTACTAGATTCACTCATACACTCCCCCTAAAACTAGTAACCCAAAGGTAAGTCCATATAAACTTCCTCTTCTAGATCACCATTTAGGAAAGCATAGATAGATACCACCCCTTTATAGCTGCTAAAGCAAAAAATAATATGACTGTAGTTCATTTGGTTACAGGGCTAAATATTTCTTGATAGTCAAACCCCTCCCTTTGACTATGCTCTTTGGCTACTAGTCTAGCCTTAAATTTGTCAATAATGCCATTTGAATTATATTTTATTTTATAAATCAATTTACAACCTATAGACTTTTTGCTCAAAGGTAAAGGAACCACTGTCCATGTGTGATTTCCTTTTAAAGCATCTAGCTCTTCAATCATGGTAGCCTTTCAATGATTAAATTGAGAAGCCTGGGCAAAAGTGGTGGGGTCTGAAGTAGTTGAAATATAAATCGCAAAGTTTTTGTGTTGTGATGAAACATTATTGTAAGAAATTTGTTTATGAATTGGACATAAAGTGACTGTGTTTATGTTGGTTGGAGGTGTAGGTTTAGAATGCAATTGAGTGTGATAATTTTGTAAGTATGAAGGTGGTTTACTAACTCTTGTGCTTTTCCTAACATGTTGTGGAGTAGATATTTGGTCTAGTTGGTCAATATCTAGTGCCGAGATAGCCTGTGGTGGTATTTCAGGTCTTGTAGAGGCAACAGGTATTAATTGAGGTGTTGTTTGACTAGGTGGTTCTTGATGTGTTTCTGTAATACCTGTCATTTTATTTTATAAATATATATAAATACCCATATGTGTGTGTACATTTTAAACTGGATCGGTCTAGTTCATAAATTTTGCAATAAGTCTGAATTTTTATTTATTTTGAGAATGTTAGAGAATGAATGAGTCAAAAGAGTGAGCATGGAAAAATATTCTTTTGTATAATATTGATTGATGGTAGTAAAATGTAAAAAAGATTGGAGAATTATAATTTAAGAGAGACAGAATTGAATCAGACCGGTTGGACCGTACTTAGAGAGTAAAGTCAGAATGAAATGTAGAAATTCACTATAAATTGTGTAGATCTCCTTTGGATTTGGATTTCTGATATGTTGAACCCCTAAGTGTCTATTTTAAGTGGTAAAAAGAATCAAGGAATTAGAATATTTATAGCTCAATTGTGAACTAGTTTAAGTATGATTAGCTAAGGAAGGTTTCCAGCTCAGCAGATTCTGGAATTTTGCGAGCTGGCATTGCCGAGCTGGAAATGGCAAAGTGGCAATTGCAAGCCGGCATTTGCGAAGAGGCATTGCCGAGCTGGAAATGGCGAAGTGGCAATTGCTAGCCAGCATTTGTGAAGAGGCATTGCCGAGCTGGAAAGGGCGAAGTGGCATTTGCTAGCTGGCAATGGCAAAGAGGCATGACGAGCTGACAATGGCAAAGAGGCATTGCCGAGCTGAAAAGGGTGAAGTGGCATTTGCGAGCTGGCAATGGCAAAGAGGCATTGCGAGAGGCATTCCGAGCTAGAAATGGCGAGTTGGCATTTGTGAGTTGTTCGAGCTTTTCGCAAGTGCATGAATCGCTTTAGCAAGTAATAGAGTGAGTAGAGTATCGTCCCACAGAGAGGCGTTGTCAATTACTGAATTTTATATTATCTTTATTAATTGGAAAGAAATTAATTTGGTTTTGATGATTTTTTTAAAGCAAAATTTAAATAAATAAGAAATCTCAACTTGGGAATTTAAGATATTAAAGGAAAACGATCTAGAATTTAGTTTCCATTAATTGAATTTAATCGGTTGATTGACTCAATAATGATTTCAAAACTAAAGTGTTTAATGGATTGATTACTCTAAATTATGAATTAATCTCTCTCGAGCAAAAATCCAAACATTAACATTAATGCAAGTGTATACTCTCGTGATCACCGAATCAATGTTAAGTCATTAAGATCCTTAGCAATTTCATAATATCCACTAAAGTGTACCCTAATCTCTTAGTGATACATGCCTTAGCTTATTAATTCCATGAACAAATAACTATCGCAGCTCTCGCTTGTAAATAGCTACCTTAGATAGTGATTATAATGGCCAATTATAAAACACTTATAAATCAAAATTAACTAATCAAACTATATATTAAGAACAATTAAAATCATAAATCATTGTCATCAACCTTTATTATTCAATTGACTTCATCTAAATCCTAAAAAAAGGATTTAGTTCAACATGATTAAATAAAGAAAAGATGAACTAATCAATAAAGTAAACATGTTCATACTAAATTCACAAAGAAATAATAAATAGAGAAAATAAAAACTCTAATTGATGATCTCTTTGATTGATTGAAGGTCTTGAAACTCCAAAAATTCTTTTCTCTAGCCTCCTTTAAGTCCCCTTAGCTCCCAAGTGTGTTCTCCTTTTTTTCAAGCCTTGGTAGCCTTTTTATAGACTTAATTTCTGAAGACAGTGCCAGTTACTGGGTAGAAGAATGAAATACCGGTTGCATAGCTCAGAATACCGGGTACCCGTATGTCATGCAATGAGGCGAGATACCGGTTGTCCAGTGAAATACCGGTTGTACATGGTGAAATACCGGTACCCAGTATTATCTACTGTCCTTCGGGTTCCACTTGCTTCTCAAATACCGGTTCCTTCTCTCTAAATACCGAATAGTGTCTCCAAATACCGGTACCCGGTATTTTAGTCCCTGAAGAAAATTTTCAAATTGAAAATCCAAAACTTCAATTTTTAAAACTTCAAAAAAATATTAAATCAATTAGAAATTTTTATTCAAAAATCATAATCAACAATCTTAACAAAATCAAAATCAAATCAAATCAAATCAAATATTTATTCAAAATTAAATTTAAATCTTATTAAATCTATCAAAATCTAACTAAATCTTAATTTGAAATTAAAATTCAAAATTATATTAAAATTAATCTAATTTAAACATAAACTAAATTAATTAAGTACAAAATGACACCTAAAATATTAATAAAAGAGCTTAATTTTAATGCCTAACAAATAGCACTAGGTATAGAATCCGTCAACTGATTATGAGACAAGTTTAAAGCATGTATCCGACTTAGATTTGAAAATTTAGTTTTGTTAAAGCAATTGAGCATTTCATCTTTTGCATCTCTATCAATACGTTGCACCAAAACAGAGCAAAAAAAAATACGTACAATTCAATAGTCAATCATCACATAAAAAAAAAAAAAAAAAAGCAAAAACAAAATTTTTGTTTAGAGAAACAGAACAAGGTGATTGTTAACTTAATTTTCTTTTGAATAGATAAAAAAGGAAATACCTTTTGGTACCTCTCAAATTTCCCTTGCTGATACAACCACTCTTCTTCGCCTCTTTGGATTGCTGTTGCCCATTTTCCCCCCTTTCTCTCTTAATGGAACAGACAAGTTCTCTGTTTTCTGGGAGCGTAGAGAGCTGTGTCTTTTATTTTTTTCAAGTGGGCAGGAGCAACCATAATGTCGTTTTGAATTTGGGCATGTCGTTTTTTTACATGTACTTGTTTGGTTATGCTAGAATTTGCAATTTGACAAGATACAACTTGTCGTTGATACATGGTCATATTATTTGAACTAGTTAATGATCTAATTATTACTCTTTGAGATTATTATATGTTTATCATAAAATGGCATGAAACTCTTTCCCTTAAGATCCAATTTTCTAGCTTTATTATTTTCAAGAAATTTGTGGCTAAAAATCTTAGGCCCAACAAGTCTAGGAAGTTGCCCATTTAAATAAATGGACAAATTAGCCCAACTGCATCTAAAGGCCAACAAAGCCTGGCAATTTAGCAGACAAAATAAATATATCATTAAATTAATTTTAAATTAAAACATATTTTTTTTATTTAATTAAATTCGACTTATAATCATATTGTTCAGTGTGTTAGTGTAACTATAAAGACGAGTTAATAATAATAAATATTATTTTCATCTCACATTAATTTTTTTTTAATATGTTTCAATTTAATTATCCTAATTATCTTTATTTTAATTTAATAATAATATGTTGATTAAATAATATATTAAAAAAATAAAAATTAATTAAGAGATATAAAATATTAGAAAATTAAGAAAGTGTAAAGAGAAAAAATAATAAATAAATTAAAATAATTAAAATAAAATAATTTTTTTTAATAATCATATTTTATAATTAATACGTTTATTATGAATTAAAAAATATTAAATTTCAAATTTTATAATTAATCTTTTCATTTATCCTGAATATGAAAAGTAAGAGATTTTAAATTTGAGTTTTTTAAATCATAAAAGTTATTATTAATTTAATGAGAGATTTTAAATTTGAGTTTTTTTAGTGTCATTTATATTATTATTTTGACCTATTACATCTTTAATTTAAAAAAAAAAAAAAAACAAATTTCAAAGATAATTATATTCTCCCCAAAACTAAAAATGCAAATGCAAGAAAAAAAAAAAACAATCTTAATTCAGATCTCATACTTGCAAAATAAAAACTACATATTTTCAAACAAAACAGGAAGCCTTTCATGTTCCACGTGAACTAATTATAAAGAAAAGAATCATTTTACTAAATTTATTTATTGTTTTATTATGCTTTAAGGTCAATTCTTCTTATTAATTTTTCTTCCCAAGTCCACCAAAAAGATATATATATATATATATATATATATTCTACACTTGCTATCCAAGCAAGTAGATAATTACTCATTATAATATTGATTATGTTGATAAATAAACACTTTTTAATTAATTAATTAATTAAGTGGGTTGTTAGGCAAGATTAACCTATTAAAGTGTGAATCATAGTGAGTTAGAAGCCCACTTTCAAATTTGTTTTGCAACCTAGCTAGTCCATTATGCAATTATAATGTCCTCCACGCATCACTTGTATGATTGAGTGTTCCCTTGGCATTTCTTTCTTGCTTTCAAGGAATCCAACTTGCTATTGGTTACATCTTCTACTTTCTTTGACTTCCATAATACCATAAATTTATCAAAGGGTAGTTTGGAGATTGGCAGCTCATTATGGAGACTCTTTGAAAATTGGTTGTTATATATTTCTTATATCTTCTCAAGAAATTCATTGTATGTTTCTACATGATGTATAGAGTGTTTTATATAAAATATTATGCATAATTTTATAAAAATATTTGATAATACAACTATTGAAATTAAATTTGGATTGTAAAATGACGAATAAAAATATTATTTTATATAATATAAAATAGTAATTTAACATTATACAAAAAATATATTAATATAAAATTATACATTTAATTAACTTATATTTAATTATGTGAATATATATAAATATTAAAATAATATATATATATATATTTTATTTAATTATAAATATTTCTCAATTTTTTAAAATTTTAACTTTTTTAATAAGAACTAACTTTAGAGTTCAAATAACTTTTAAATCAAAAGTTAGCTTTTAATTATAATTTCAAAAGTTAACAGTTAAAATTCAAACAGTTGGTTTTTAATTTTCTTTTTTTAATCAATGCTATGGATATTGTTCGAAAGCTGAATATTGATTTCTAAAATCGAAATCAAACGGGCAAACGGCCAATAATTCTTGATGGACGGCCACAAATTTGGCATCAGTCGGTGGTTAGGTTGGCTATAATGGGCAAGTGAGATTATATTTGAGATGGAAATTGAAGATAATACTACACAATTAAGTTAATTCAATAACCAATTTCTCGTAATCGGTTTGACTTGTTAATATGTATAGGGTGGTTGAATCTATTAAAAATAAACTTAAAACGTCATTTTAAAATTTAAAAAATATTAAGTAATTTTTTAAATATTTAATTGATTAATTTAAAATATTAATTTAAAACTTAAAAAAAAAAAAAGTTAAACATGATAATTTTTTTTAAACGGTGTTTTTAAAATAAATTTTTTATTTAAATACTCTTTATTTAATAAAGTTAATTTACATATTTTCGCCTCTCAATTTCAATTTATAATATCAATATTTTTATATTTAACTTTTAATAACATTATTAATCTTACTAATATCTGATCTCAACCAAGTTTAAGTTGGAATATTGACTTGCACTTCCATGAAAAAGCTATATTTACGTAGCAAAATTTTTATTAAGAAAATATTTAAGATGTCTTGATAGAGTTTATGTTAATATTTCAGCTTAAAATTAGTTGAAATTTGTCGTTAGTGTTATTACAATATAAAAACTTCTATATTACATAAATTATAATTGAGAGTCGATAATGCATAATTTACATAACTGATAAGAAAACATGAGAATACGAAGTGAAATTCATCTCTATTTACTAATTTCCAAAAGTTTGTTACCCTTGATAATTAGTTCATTACTTGATCATATATGGTCACTAATTTAAAGTCAATCGCCCAAATGATTCCATAAATACCATGACTTCTGATGGTTACTAATTTATTTTACAGTGTTTTTAGTGCATACTAGTTGAAAACCCTGATCTTCAAGCACGAAGACGAAGATGAGTATTGAGGGCAACTTTTGATAAATTTTGGATTCAAGAGAATCGGTTCATTAACTGAATTTATATTTCAAATTTATAAGCGAGTGGTTTATTAAATGAGTTTATTCTATTTTGAGGGTGTTTAAGAATATAATTATTAAATTAGGGTTTTATTAAAAATAAAATTTGATAATTGAGGTTTTCATAATTATTTAAAAATAAAAGCTTAAACTTTTAGATAAAATAACTTAAAATTTATAAAATGATCAATAAGGACATATGGTTATAAAAAAAATTTATTTTAGTAAAAATTGACTGAAATTATTTTCTTTGAATAGCAAAAATATATATTAAAAATAGATATTATTTTAATATAAAATTTAAATTATTTAAAATAGATATTAAAAATAGTCAAAGGTAAATATTGTATTTTTCAAAAGAAAGAAAGGGTGATTTTGTATTTTAAATATTACAAACTCAATTGCAAATAAGGTCTATTTTCCAATTTAATAAAAAAAAAAACTAATTTAGAGCTAAAACTCATTAAAGAAAAATACACTTAAATACAATATTTCACTTGTTAAACACCCACTTTCTGTCCAGTAAGATTAAATATTTTTATTTCTTACCATATTTTTTGTTGGTTATATTGATTAGTTGTATTAGAATTAAAAGATATCGCATTAAATAATACTAAAATATATAAAAAATTTATAAGTAAATGAATATTAAATTTAGTTTAAATTATTTGATTTTGTGCATAAGAATTTTTAATCTTTACTCCACTTATAAATTTACATGTATGTGGATACGAATTTTGACAAACTGTGTAATTAATGAATATATATTGAATAAAATATATAAAATTAATGTTTAAGAGAAAGGATATTTTAAGAAATTTATATAATATTAATTAATTTTCTTAATGTTAATAAAAGTAAAGTCAATTATGAATTGAGAAGTAGGAAATATATTGAATAAAAACACTTTGAAACGATAAATAAATTAAGGTTACACGACTAATGATAAAATAAACAAGAAAGAATATTATGTAATGCATGCGCAATAGGAATAAACAAAACAAATATTAAAAGAATACCAAACCAAGCAAGCCAAGAAAGCAAGCAAAATAAAAGAAAAGAAACAAAAGGAGGAGTAAAGCAAAGAAAGAACACAGCCAAAAAGAACCTGAAATCAGGCCAGGGACGAGGAGTGAGAGTGAGGAAACTTTAATAAATAAATAAACATTTTCTTTAATTCTTTCTTTAATTTCTTAAATTTCTCACATGTCCAAGTTGAATCCGTCACGCAAAGGAAGGAGAAAAGGGCAAATAGATAGAGCAAGAAAAGAGAAAAAATGAAAATAAAAATTTTACCAGTACCACAAAACAAGAAAATAAAATAAAGAAAGAAAGAAATTCTTGAATCTTGAGGTCTCTGACCTGACCAGTGCTGCTGCTGCAAAGTCGTCTCTCCCCTCGTTTCTTGTTTCAATGCTACCCCGCATGACTCATTATTCAATGCCAGCTCATTCTCCATTATTATTTTTTATATCATTCATCTCTTCTTCAAAATTTCAATGCAATTATTGTTACTTCTTCCATACCATTTCTTTCTTTCTTTTTCAAGGTTGTGAATTGAAATTTGCTTTATTTATTTGTTTGGGTTGTTGTTATTATTATTACATTTCATCAGATAGTCAACTTCTATCTATTTATTGCTTGATTACTGGGAGATTTAGACTTCGAATAAGCTATAAATGCATCACATTTTATCATATGCTCATTTTTATATTCAGCTAGCAAACTTAATTAAAAATTACTATCCTTTTAGTAATTATTTTCATTATTATCTTAATTAATTAAAAGAATACAAAATTAATTAATTATTATTAAATTTTCATTTTAACATGTTAAAATTATTTTTCGAATAATCAATGAGTTTTTAATTAAATGATATTAAGAATATTTTTATAATTAAAAGTTATCAAATTAAAAAAATCTAGTCAGAGTAAAATTATCAAAAAATTTAAAACATTAGATAATTTCACTTCAAAACTAATTAACAAAAACCGAAGCTAATTAATTACTTTTCTATAGTATAGTAGTCCAACCCAATATATCAAAGTTAAACGTGTACTCAAAATATTATAACAGAAAAGAAAAAACTCAATTTGACACAAGAATTGGCTATCATTCTCCATGGCCAAACAACATAGAAAATAATATTATACAAATAGCAAAACCATAGTGGAAATATTAAACAAAATCCTTCGTTTCCAAATCATAAAAGTTTAGTACTTGGCATATAAATACATATCTCTTTCTGGCATTCAAACCCCACACACATTTCCTCATTATTAAATCTCTTGAGGCAACCAAAACTCTAACACAACTCTTAAGAAGACCCTTTAAATCTCCCCCTTTTCCCTCTTTCTTTCTTTCCCTTTCTCAGCACCCATACAAATCAAGAAAAATATATATATATATATATATTCTTTCATGTTCACACATTCTCTCTCTCATGGCTTCCTCTTCTAACATGCACCAGAACCCAACTGCCTACGGATCTGACCCGACTTCACCTAACACCACCTTCGTTCAAGCTGATCCATCAACTTTCCGTACCATAGTTCAAAAGCTTACCGGAGCACCTGATGATCCATCAACCCAAAAACTCCCACTCACTCACCCGACCAGACCTACATCCATCCCTGGCCCGAAAAGACCTGCATTCAAGCTTCAAGAAAGGAGACAAAGTGCCAAGAATCTTCAAATCAACCTTAACAATAACAACAGCAACAATTTTAAGATTAATAACAGCTTTGAACATCATGACGTGTTCCAGTTCAGACAACGAGGTTTCTTGGTTTCTCCGGTGTCAACTTTAGATTTCTTGGCAGCGCGCGTGAGTCCCAGATCACCTTGCGAAGAGTTATGTCCGCGTGGGAATAGTCCTAAAGAGGAAGAAGAAAGAGCAATTGCTGAAAAAGGGTTTTATTTGCATCCAAGTCCTTTGAGTACTCCTAGAGGAGCTGAGCCTCCTGAATTGTTGCCTCTCTTTCCTTTGACATCTCCTACAAATCATAATAATCAAGATTATGATCACGATCGAAATTCTTGTTCTTAAATTAGGAATCTAGTACTAATTTAATCTCGGAGGAAGTTAATTTGATTTACTTGATATTCTAATTTGTTAATTATGTTACTTTAATCCATGGATATGTTAATTATCTTTGTTAACTTTTAATTCGGATGTTTCATTGGCCAATCTATAATATGTTATTAAATTATTGTCAAACTCTTTAATAATATGTTTTTTAACTAGATTTCGAACAAGCAGGAGTCTGATCCTCCAAAATTCTTAAATATTTGTGTACATATATATATATATGTTATTTTTTTAATTAATCCTTCGAAATTTATATATATATATAAATTTTTTAACTGACTCTTTCAAAAAAAATTATATATAATTAATAATACTAAAATTTATGTAAATAGCCCTCAAAAAAAATTATATATTATTTATAATAATAAATTTTTTTATTAATTTAATTTTGATATTTCTAATAGTATTAAAATTACATGTAAATTTTTAATTAGTCTCTCAAAAGAATTATATATAAGTTATAGTACTAAAATTTTTTACTAATTTAATTTTAATCTTTCTAATAACATTAAAATTACATATAAATTTTTAATTGACCTCCTAAAAAAATTATATATAATTTAAAATACTAAATTTTTTTACTAAACTTTGACGCCTAATAAAATTTTATGGTTTCACCATGATCATAAGAAGAGTTGAGAAACATTGAATAAAAGACTTTTTAGATTAAAAGTTTCTAATGATGGTATTATATAAATAAATAGTATCATTATTGAAAATTTTTTAAAAGAAAAAGAAATATTAAAATTTAAATTTTTAATCTTTATATTATTATAGATTTGGTATCATTAAACAATGAAGACTTTATCATCAGACTAGTGTTTGTGTTTTATAAATGTAAGAGGTTAAATATAAATCTAAAATTTGACTATTTTTAATAAAATATTTTATGTTTATATATTATATATATTGTATTTGTGACAATAAGGATGTGAATTAGAGCCCTTACATTTCTCCAAATTAAAATAATGCAAAATTAGAGCTAACAACGAGTATCTCTTGCATTGAATTCTTTTTGGGCAAATTATATATAGTTTTTTTCTTTTTTGTTTAGGTTTATTTTTATTTCTGCTGTTAATCCCTGAGAGAATTTTTCAAAATTAGAATCCGATCTTGGATTTTAAGGATGAACAGCAACATGCAGGTGGGGGTGCCTTTGTCTGACAACCAACGGCTACGATTCGTCCTTTTGTATTTATTGTAAAATAGTTTCATTGTAACATTATTGTAAAGTGACTGCTACACATGTATCATTAATCTGCATGTACTAGATCATGAGTATAGTTTTTTTTTTTATTCCGGTAGTGGCATTACATACAAATTATATTGCAATACAGATATTGCTGGCGAAAAACAAACCATACAACTTAGTACTGACAAGAAGGGGCTCAAACTTGAGATGGATAAAGATATCCTATGGCCTCAGTGTTGGATCACGAGTCTAGTTCAAAATTTAAAAACATAGGTGAATCTCAGCTGTTCATTTTATGAAGGAAGGCTAAGATTGATTTCCTTTAATGCAAAGCATTGCATTATGGTGTTCACCTTTTTTTTTTTTTTAATGGTATTCACCTTTTCAGTGTGGAATAATTAATATAAATAATGATGACCAGATAAGGTAAAAAAAAAATTAAACAAGGTTAGGGTTTTGTAAAATGCTATTCAGTGTACTCTTTATACAAGAATTCAAGAAAAATGGAATTTTGAAATTTTAGATATTTATTTTTAAATAATTATATTAATATTTATATATATCAATAAAAATAAGAGTCATTTGAATTATTCAAATAGAAAAAATAGAAAAATTTTAAATTATTTATATACTAAAGCAAAAAATGAAATCTTATTCTTGAAATAAGATTTTATTCATAATTTTAAGATGTATTAAATATGCTCTAATGATATTGAAAATTACTCTCTCTTTTTTTTGGAAAGTAATTATTGATTTTAATACATTATTTGGCTATGTCTTCCTGCGAAATTGGCTTAGTTTCTCCATAAGTTTTAAAAAGTTTTAGCCCTTTAATAGCAATCTTTACAGGGCTTATGTTTTTAATTTTACAATATATTACCGTCAACCTTATCATCACTTCATCACTTAACAAATTACAATATTTTTTTATATAAATTTTATACAAATGATCAATATATTCTATCTATCATCATTTGTCTTCTTTCATACATTAGAAAAATAAATAGACAACACAACAAATCTCTATACACTCGTATATTACATACTAACAAAATCAAAGTAGAAAAATTAAAATAAATAAAAAAATTTATATAAAAATAAATAGAACTCTGCACTTGTTAAATAAATATTAGTGAATTCATATTTTTAACCTTATCAAAGTAAAATATAATATTTTTGCATAAATATATTATACCACATAATATGATAAATAGATGATTAAATAGTGGTGATAGGTTTAGTATTTTCATTAATTTTAATTGATTGATATTTGTGTATTTTCAAAACTTCAATATTGTGATTTTTTACATATATTTGATAAATTTAAATTTGATCAAATATTTTAATTTAATACTTTATAATTTTAAAAATGATTTTAATATTATTCAACTAATTATTAATTGAAAAACTCAAGTAATTTTTTTTGTGGTACAATAAAAAAACTCAACTAATTTTGAATGTAATGTGTTAGATAATTATCGAATCTTTTATTTTATTATGTGTCTATTTTTTAATTCATTTGTTATGTATTATATTATTTTTTTATTCAAAATATTTTCGCGGCTAATTTATTTTTATAAATAATGTATATGAGATAGATAATAAGAAATAAATTCGGACTGAATAATTATTGGTTGGACAAATCTGATAATGAAAAACAGTGGGCTCGTTGACTTGTGCTTGAAAATAATGAAAAAATGAAATGGAAAAAGGGTCTATTATATATTATTGTAAAGGTTAAGTCTAATCAATAAATATAAATAGTGGGAATGTTCACTTTGGCTGGAAAGTGAAAGTGAAAGTGAAAGTGAATCAAAGTTAAATTTAGGGCAGAAAGGGACATGGAGATGGAGTTTCCTAGATTATTATTATTATTATTATTATTTCAATAACAACAAGTCCAATAACTGAGAAAAAGGACAAGTGAGCCTTCTATCTTCATCTTTGCAGCATTATCACTGAATTGTCAAGTACTCTGTCTCTGATATTTTCTTGAATGTTGATGTTCGTGCATAGTGTATGGTTCTTTGAGTTTATAACTTCATATAGAAACCCTTAATTTTAATGAGAAAAATCTATTCAGCTCCAATATTATTTTTAATTTCTATTTTTTAAATGTGTTATTCAGTTTAATGTCAAACACCAATCCTTTTAATATTAAATATTTTTTTAGAAATAAATTAAAATTATATAGAAATCTTTATATTAGAATTTATAGTTTATCTGCAATTGGATCATATCAACAAAATTTTTCTTCAAGTTAATTTTTTATACTTAATTTGGATGTAGACTAGACTCAATAGGTCTGTAGTATTTAATAAATTAACTTAAATTAATTGGTAAATTCAAAAAATTGTGGAAACCTAGTTCATTTTAGGGGGTCCATATTCATTTATTTTGGCCCAAGGGGTAATTTTTTTACCTGGTTGGAGCCTACATCACATCCATAATTTAATATGTACTTGAAATGTATTTTCTTTTGTAACTCAATCAATAGATAATCTGATTCACCCATAAATAAATAAACAAATAAATAATTCAAATCTATTTAAAACCACCTAAAATAATAATATAAAAAAATACAAAGTGATATGATTACAACTTGTTCATCTTCTGCTTTTCCTTTCTATGATTTTTCTTTATTTCTTTTCTTTCATGGTAGTGTAGTTTCAGCCATCGTTGCTAATAATTTGAGTTTCTAAACTCATAATGCTGCTCCTCTCCTCTTTGAAAGAACGTGAGTTAGTAAGATGATTTTGAGCATTAAAACTTAAATTTTTTCTACCAAAAGAATGATACTTATAAGGATTTGGTATCTCTTTATGGCCATGACTCTTTTTCAAGCTTTTATATCTTATTTTTAACCATTGAAGTGTACATCTATTCTATTAATCATTTAACGATATTGCGTTCTTAGATAGGATCATTATTTATCACTCGTTTTCTAAATTTGCCTTCAAAATAGTGGGATCTTAATTATCATTGATCAGATCTACAAATCACTAATTTTTAATACAAAATTCTCAAGATCTAAAAGTTTAATGATTCTCTTTGTAGATCTAGATTTTCTATTCTTGAAATCTAGGCAAATCTTACATTTACTAATTTTCTTGAATTTGCTGTACTCATTTCCCTCTATAATATGGTGTTATAATATAGTCTTGATCCTTAATATAATGAAATTTTATAATTTTCTAAAAAAAAATTCATCTTGATCCTCAGGCTTTTTCTTTCTTTCTTTCTTTGTATTTTCTTTTTAATTTTATTTCAGATCAGACATATGAATCTTGACTTTTCCTACAGGTAAAAATTATTCTTGATCACCAACACAGTCCCAAAAACTTTGTCAAAATGAATAATTCAAAGCTTGTAATATTTTTCTAATATAGTAGCTAAACAACTTGATCAAAATTATACGTCTTCCATATTATTTTTTTTTAATATGATGAAGGGTGATTTAAATATAAATTTATTATTTAAATTATATATGTATTTATTATTAAATTATGTTTATAAATAATTTAAATTAGTTTTTACTTACTGTTTGATTAGTATTCATTTCTTTATTCGAAAATTAAATAAAATTACAACTCATCGACATTAAAAACTAGTATCCTCTTCAATATATGAGTGATTCATAGACTACTAATAATATCTTATAAATAATATCAATATTTTGTCCTATAATTTTTAAAAAATTACATTTTTCTCTTTATAAATTTTTAATATGAAAACATAAATTACTCATAATTTTTTTTTATTAATTTGACCTCGATTGTTCAAATTCACAACTTCGCAATTTTAAAAATAATTATAAGTCTTTGAATTAATGATAATTATAAGAAATGTATTCAATAATTCAAAGTCAAGTAAAAAAAAAAGTATGCTAAGAGAAAAGTCATAAGATGACTATTTCCTAAAATTTTACTCATTGCAATGCCATCCATTTCTTGGCAATTAGCATGAAAATTTTGCTCAATATTTCATTTCAGACTCCAGTTTACCGAGTTAGGCACAACCGCATGGACAAGTAGAACAAGTCAGTCAATATATATAAATGGTAATTATAGATTGAGTTCTGTTCTTTAACTCATCTAAGTCTAATTTCTAAACATTGAATTGAAATTGTTGGTCAAACTCATAACTAAAAAAATTTGAATGAACAAAGAGAGGGAGATTGTATGTATAAATACTCCCATCAAAGATTATATATATATCTCATGATAGTAACTCTTCTTCCTCCAAAATGGCAAAACTCTCCATTATTGCTCTTTGTGCTTTCTTTGTAATCCTACTAATTGGATTAGATGGTTGTTCAGCTGAATCACCTTTCCCAATCCAAGGTACAATCTCTCCCTAATTGCACATTGATATTAGTATCAATTTCTATATTATTTTTTTGCATTGCCTTGATTAATTGGTTTTCAAAGGTTTAATTACAATGTTCATATGAAACAGGTTTGAAGAAGGATGAACCCCAAGCACCAGTAATTCTCTACAGAAATAGAAAATACAAGATAGACAATAATAAAGAACGACAAGAGAGAATTTTGAAGGGTAGGGACAGTGATGATCCTAGACAATCTCCCCCAAGCCCTCGGTCACCTCCTGGCCAAAGATCCTAGATAGCTATCTCCTCCATCTCATAATGTTGATTTTTTAATAAAATTTTCGTAACTCTGGATCAGTCTTGTACTAGATTTTGTACTCCAATTATTTATTTTAAATTCTCTACTTAATTGTTGGGATGAATTTTGAAATTTTTAAAATGTTAGTATTTGATTACAATGTTATAAATTATTCTCATACTCTACTCATTTATATATAATAAAAATTTCTTTTTAGTATCAATTTTATATGTATTTTATTTAAAAATTTGTTGGTGTAATCGAATTACATAAAATTTATTTTTTTAATATATTTACACTTGATTTATTATTGTGTTAATAGTCTAATGGTCAAGTACGGATTTCCCTTTCAAGTTTCAACTTTCACAATCACACCCTTTTAGTGTGTTAACCATGGTTTAAAAATTGAAGGCTCCATAAAAGTTGAAATCACATGAAAATTAAAAGATCTAATTGATAAAGTTTGAATAGGATATTGAGTTTTTAGATGAGGAAGAAACAATTGGTGTGAATTGAATTTTGTTCGAGTGAGAGAAAAGATAAATTCTTTTTGTTAAAAGATTTTCTTGTTTATTTATTTGTTTTAATACTTGAATATATATATAAATTATTTTTTTGTTATTAAAATATTTTAAAATTATAACTTTTATATTTTATAGTATAAACTAACCTAATTAATAAAAAAAATAAAAAATAATTTTCATATTAGATTATAAAAGTAATTTTATATTTGATTATATATTTTTTAAAATGTTGAATTTTGAATGTTAAAAATAGGAGAATCACATTAATATCGTCATATACTCACTTATAAGATTATATATATATATATATATATATATATATATATATATATATATACCAAACCCTTTAAAAATTATATCAAAAGTTGAATCAATTTAAGTTGAGTTTTTTATTTAATTGGGCAATTTATATATAAAATAAAAATTAAGTGTAGTCTTGATTAAGAAATTAAATAAAAATATAGAAAAATAAAAATGACTATTGATAACTTAATAGTAAATAAATAGTTATTTTGTATGATAACTTAATTGATCTATCTTAATTATAATATCGATTGATGAAATTTTAAAAAATTCATAATTTACATAATAATTTATATGAGATTAAGTTTAAAATTATGGAAAGAATCATATAATGTTATAAATATTAATTTTAATTGTATCAGTTTCTTTAGGATAATAAAATAAATAAAAAAATATATTGATTATTACAATCAATTTGAAAATAATATTTATAAATGCAATTAACTTTTTTTCCATGTAATTTTTATCCAGATGAAGGATTTTTTGGAAAAATAAAAAAATTAGTATATCTTTCACAAAAATTATACATGCATACGACATTCACGTATATTAACCATGGTTAGTCAAACATTGTTACAATCAATAGTAGGAATTTAAAAATTTTGATCCAAACAGATACAGTCCACAAATCGACCCATCAAATTGGCTATAAAAATATGGTTACTCACATCCATAGAACAAAAAAAGAATTTGCGATCACACATCGAAATATTATAGCTACAATCTTTCCTATATGATTTGAGTTTAAAACTAAACCGACGCCGGGCTCTGTAACGGGAGTCTGTTACTCAAGTGGGGGCAAGAAGATGATGGAACATTACTGAAGTCTAGGTGGATGGGCTCGGTGTGGCTTATTTCTGGCCCGCCCGTTCCATGTCAGGAGTAGAACCAGGTGGCTCCGGCGAAAGCCGGAGTTCCCTGGCTCCTAAAGCCAGAGGGTACTGCGTGAGGCTGGTTTCACAGAGCAGCGACTACCTCCCTCTCCTAGCAGTGGAAGGATAACGGACCGGTGCCACTCGAACCCAGTTAGCCAAATGGGCTGTGGTAACTGGACCATCATTCTTTTTTTAAGCATTTAATAACTTTGAAGATTACCCCCTCTTCAAATTACAATGGAATATGGAGTGAAGATAAAATTTGCTCTAAAAAAAAATACGAGAGGGCAAATAATACTTAGTAAAAAAATTTAATAATATTTACTATTGATAAAGGATTAATTCGCTGTAAAAAAAATTATTATAAAATTTAGTGTTGATTCTATGAACCTACACTTTGTATTTTTTTTCAAGTTTTAACTTTTAAATAATTTTAATCTAGTTTAAAAATTAAATTGTAAATGTATCCTAAAAATTAAATTGGGAAAATATGTGCAATATTTTCTCTTAATTTAAATTTTTATATAAATAAATCAATAACTTAATAAAAAAATCCTAGTAAACAGGTAGAGTAATGCATTAGGTAATTAAAATTTTTGACCTAATTGAAAAATACATAAAATAAACATTTATATTTGTTTCACCAGTATCTTATTTTTATTTTTATTAATTTATTTATTTCTCATATTTTTTATTAAATTATTGATCCCATAAAATTTTCTTTTATTGTATAAGGCACCAATTATGAAAGAAAAATATGCATATTCCTCCACCTTTTTCCCAATTTAGTTTTTAGTATACAATTGCATTTAAAATTATAAATCGAGGTAAAATTATTTAAAAATTAAAAATAGAGTATAATTGTAAAAAATTTATAAGTTAAGCCTAATTATATATGAATTTAACACTATCACTCTCTGTTTGGAAATTAAAATTTTACAAGAATTCAATCCAAATGAATTCTTTCCTATCAATTTTCATATTTGAAAAATAAGTAGTTCATAAAATTCAATTTTTTAATATAAAAAAAATGACTTTAAAATAAATCAAAATTATGTTATTTTATAAAAACTTAATTTAATTTAATTATAATTTAATTTATCATCAAATTATATATCATAATCTCTTAAATTTCAATATTATCAATTATCATTAAATAAATATAAATATTTTAAAAAAAAAAGCAAATTGATTTCATTACTATGTACAATATGTGTAATAGCCCCGTTGCAATTCCTAATATAAGCTAAACATTTTTGAACAACTTTTTAATTATATACTAATATATATAATTGATACTTTACAAATGCTATGTATAACTTCATACATGTTCTATTATTCATGAAACATTTATTTCATTGTTATGGATAAAACATTAAGATAGAAAAGTGTGAAAATATCCATTTTCTTATTTTAATTTTATCAATGATTTAGTAACAATTAATTATATCAATGCTATATATAACTTAAAAACTCTTGTGCTCTTCTATTTTGGGATATTTGGATAAATAACTATAAAACTTAATTGTCGTTTAAAAATATACACTTTGACAATTAGAAAATTATTAAATGTTTGGATAAACACTAATTATCGATTCATTTTCTTCAAATCGATAAAATTTAATAGGAGATAAAAATTATGATTACCGATTAAAATTTTTATTAATTAAAAAATATATTTTTATTTTAAATTGGCAATTGGCAATTGTCAATTCAAAGACCTTTTTAGGAGATGTTTGGTAGAGCAATTGCTAAATGTACTATTGATATAAAAGTGTGATTTTCAAATCGCCAATCGCTAAAAGCAGTTTATAGTTGCTTATGGGATTTACTGATTGAAAAATTTTTTTGTTATAATGGGAGTTTTTAATTGGCCAATCAAACAACACAAATTTTTCCAATTAGCAACACACATATTGGCAATTGGCAATTAAGAATATTTAGTTGGCCAATCAAACAGCCCCTTAATAAGAACTAATTATTGAAAAGGGTAAAATTCAAATTCCTATTAATATATCTTCTTTTTTCTTTATCAGAATATTCAATTAATTGGAAATTTATTGACATGAGGACATGTCATCTTCTTCAACATGTAAATGAGTTCGATACATAGGCTAACCATTGATTTGATCAATGAGCAATGTATTTAATAATATATGACCAAGTATACAATAGTCATAAGTTGCCCATTTCCTAGAATTTTATTTCCTGTATATATCATCCATTTCCTGTCAGAAAGATCATCTAGACTTGGTCTAAGTAAAAATTTTCATTAAAATGAGTTTTAGATTTATATACTAATTGTCTTAAGTGTGCCCGATATGCATACACACGAGAAAAAGAGAATAGAAGTCAAACATGTGATTGGTAATTAAATTGAACTTTTCTTTAGTTCATCTGGTCTAATTTCTAATCTTTGAATTGAATTTTTGGCCTAACACATAAAAAACTTGGAAGACAAACTACATAAACACAGAGTATAAATAGACCAAGCAATTGATTATATTATGATATTAAATATTCCTTAAAAATGGCAAAATTGTCAAGCAGTGCAGTCTATGCATTATTTTTTGTAATTCTAATAGTTGGATTAGATGTTTGTTCAGCTAAATCACCTTTGATGATGCAAGGTAATCTCTCCCTGATTGCACATATTACTCGTCTTGTTCATAACATTTTAAGTAATTTTTTTAAATTATCAATGCAGTATATCTTGATTGCTTCAGTGATCTTCCTATGAAATAGGTTTGCAGATGGATGAAACTCAAGCACCAATTATTATCTTCAGTAGTAGAAAGTGCAAGATTGATAATAAAGAGAGAACAGCTAGAATTTTGAGGGGCAGGGAAAGTGATGTTCCTAAAAAACCTCCACCAGCCCCTAACTCACCTGCTGGCCCAAGACCCTAACTAACCTATGCATTAGGGCTTTAACTTCAATCACTTCATGGCCAAGAACCCGATAATTATTGTTAATCATTTATATGTTAATTAAGTTTAAAATAAGAATTAAGATGTACGCATTATATTGTTGTAACACCATTATTATTCTTGTAATAGATTTTCTAAAGCAGTTAATTTAATTAATTAATTTATACATAATTTTAGCCAAGTCAAATTTAGATAACCTTACCAATTTATAGTTGGTTTATAAATTCTATCAAATTACCAATTTATAGATATATTCTTATGGTATAAGAACACCTTATGGATTTATCAAAAAATTTCATGTAATTAATAATTCATGATACTGAATTTCAAATGAAATTTCATTTATGCTGAGCATTAAAAATATAAATTTTTAAATGAATTTTATAAGATTTTGTACAACTCATTTATACCAAATAGATGAATTTGCATTTGTATTTCAAGTGAAAATTTAATAATCTCATATTCAAATGTCTCTTATTTCAAATTTTCATATATCTTCTAGACCCCTATATCATTTCAGGAAAGGCTTCTACTCAACCAGGTATATGAAAGAAAAAATGGTTACATCTTTTAGACCTGCCATGTTCCGAAATTGTTGTACAATGCTCCTCGAATTCAAGAAAAATAACGTTGTCATTTTGAAATGGTAAAGAAATTTTTTAGTGTCAGACGCTCTTAGGTTGAGCACTTCTCTCCAATTTAGGAGTATTTCTCATCATTAAATCTCATACATTTAAAACTTTTACAGGTAAAATTTCATTTTGACAGCCCAAATTTAATAATTTTTCTCCTAAAAATAATAGAAGGTGAAGGCAAAGAAAACTTTATTTAGGCCACTGGTGAATATCTAAGGTTTGAAGATTTTGTGACTTTGATATCACATGCTGGAAAACACAAGGAAGAATAGAACAAACATTCAATTATTCACAAAGAAGATTTTTACTGAATTGCCAATGCCAGTTAAGGAGTTATGTGAAAAGTTCAATAATTGTGTTAAGAATGAAAGCTGATAGACTTTCAAAGGGTATAACTCCACTGAGTCCATTATTTGAAATGTCCAAGTAATACAAATTCTTTCAATTCCCGACAGATGAAGGAATGCTTCCTTCAAAATTGTTGTCTGATAAGTAGAGTTCAACCAAAAGAGTAAGGTTCCCAATGGAGAATGGAATTTCACCTTACAGTCTATTTCCACTTAAATATAAACCTTCTAATTTTTGAAAGTTCCCCAACTTGGGATGAAACCTGTGAAAAAATTATTATTCATAGCTAGTCCAACTAAATTGTAGAAATTTTCTAACCCTGCAGGAATTGTTCCTGTGATTGAATTCTTCCCCAAATAAAACAGTTCAAGTTCAGTCGATAAATTAGCCACAAAATTGGGCAAAACACCTCCAAAATTGTTTTTCAATTTGGTATAGTTTATCAAAGATGTAAGAAAAGTCAAACGATGACTTGAATTTGTTGTTCTTTAATAAACATGAGTTACAAATAGGCTTGGGCTCTCCCATTTACATTTCCAGCAAGCCTCTTTTTCTTCTTCTTGGGCCTCCATCAACATTGGATAGCTCTTCCTTTGTTTCACCTTACTCTAAAATGGCCTTGGCAATTTTGGTTGGGTGAGCACTTGGACTTATATTTGCTACATTTTTTTTTTTTTTGTTTTTGCCCAATGCGGAACTTCCACAATCCAACGGAATTACTTACCAAATTATTTCCATGAAGTCTTATTCTCCACAGATTTTTCAAATTTCCTATATTCAATGAAGCTTTCCCAACAAAGTTATTCCAACCAAGATAAATTATTTCTAGTTTAGAAGCATTGAATAATGAATTTGAAACCCAGAGAACCCATTTTCGCCAAATGCGAAAAAAGTGAGATTTGATGGAGTTAGGCCTATGTTCTGTGGCAGGGTCCCATTAAGATGGTTATGTGTAACAGAAAAGATGCTAACAGAAGAAATATTGAAAAGTGATGGAGGGATTGTACCAGGAAGTTCATTTCCTGCAACATCAAAAGCTGTTAAGCTTGTTAATCTGCCCAAATCATCAGGAATTTTGCCCACCCAGCTGTTATAAGATAGGCGAAGGAGGGTAACTGAAGAAAGGTTGCCCAAGGAAGCAGGGATTTCCCCAATTAAACCGTTTGCATGAAGACAAAGCTCTTGAAAGATTAGTTAAAGAACCAAATTCTGATGGGATTTTTCCTAAAATATGATGCCATCTAAATGAAGTAATCTGAGTTGGGAATAGAAAGTAAAATTCATTGGAATTTCGCCCTCTAAGGTGTTATTATTCAGAAAGAAATGTTGCAACCGACACAGTTCCAATTTCTTGTGGAATTTCACCATGGAAACTGTTTTTTTGGAGGTTAATGACCTTAAGAAAGCTCATGTTTCCAATGTATGGTGATATGGTTCCAATCAAATTTTGGCCTTGCAAGTCTAAAGACGTCTCTGTTATGCCGGCGACTACAAGTGATTCCAAACCAATTGCAGAAAGAAACAGAGGATTCCATGAGTTCAAAACTTTATTTGAATCTCTAGTTATCCCTTCTTTGAAATAGGCAAAGTAAATTTATCAGTTTCATTTCCCAATACACTGGCTTGAACAAATAGTAAAAATAAAAAGGAATCAAACATTTTATAGGTCGAAAATAGTAAAATTTTTTACTATATTGATGGATGAAAGATTCAAATTCGACACTCATTCCCTACTCTAAAAAGAAGTTATTATTTATTTGATAAGTTGAATCATTAACGAGTCCAAAAAAAATTGAATGGGCATATTTTATAACTAGGACACATTTTAAGATATTCCTCAGTTTCACAGAAAAATTCTATTTTCAGTGCTATAGATGGCTAGAAAACTATATCTGAATTCCTAATTAAGCTCTTCCAAAACATCAGAAACAAACATCATTTGACAAATGGCATCAATTCCCATCATGTTTAAGTTAATATTCAGTCAACAATTAATTTGTCTTTTGAAGATAGTGTTGATTAATAGTTTTATTTTAATTATGCTTTAGCTATCAATTAAAATTTGACTAATTGATAATTGTTGTCATGCTTAATTTTTCAAATGTAAATCACTAGCTAACATTTCATCATAAGAAAATCACTTGCATGAAAAGAGTTCAGCTAGTTAATTTTAAATGCTATAAGACTATAAGAATATTTACATTTTACATTCCCAAGCAAGGATTAGTTTTTTTTTTTTATAGATTTGATTAATAAATAAAGATTGTAGAGTGCAGAGTGCATATATAAATTCTTGAAGTGTAAAATAGCATCACCCTTATGCATGTGTTTAAGTTGATTCAGTATTTGTCCCAAGTGTGCGTGTATATATATAATATAAATTTATTGCAAAAGAGAGCATACAAGCCTTAGTTAGACCATACAATTCTTCTGATAGGTAACTCCATTGAGATCATGAAAGAGCTAATCATATGAACTCTTTCAAGAAATTTTTATAATATAAGACTGAAAAAAAAACGATGATATATAATTAACTAATAAATTTAAACAATTACTTACTTCATGATATAAATGAACAATTCGAACATTCCATGAACTAACAATTGATGAATCTCTTTCACTATTATAAGACTAACCCTTTACAACCTCCATACCTTGGATCATATCAATAATATCATCACTTCTACAACCAATTTTTGAACTCCAACTTCAAATATAAAGGTAAATCCCACATCGAATATTTCCAATGACAGTCTACACTATATAGGTTTGATTCAACATGCCAATTATCTCTGGGCTCATTAACACGGGCCTGTGACTCAAGTGGGGGCACAAATGTGTTGGGACATTACTCGAGCCTTGATGGTTGGGTTCGATGTGGCAAACTTCTAGCCCGCCCGTTCCAGGGCAGGAGTAGAACCATGCGATTCTCGATTCTGGCGACAGCGAGAATCGCCTGGCTCCTGAAGTGGAGGGTACCGCGTGAGGGCTGGTTTAACAGAGCAGCCACAACCTCCCTCTCTTGTCAGTGGAAGGATAACGGGGTGGGCCCACTCGAGCTCATATATAGCCAAATGGGCTGTGCTAACTGGACCATCATTTTTTTAAAAAAATAAAAAAATTGCTAAAAAAAAGCCCAAAAACCTTTAATTCTAACTTATCTTCATATTATATTTTCAACACATAATATGAGGTGATCTTTTTTCTTTATTTGTAGGATTTTTATTTTCAAAATATTAAAAATAAATTATTGAAAATGAAATAAAATAAATATTTTAGCTCAAAAAAAATATTTAAGACAAGGAATGCAAAAGCCCTGCAAAAAAAAAAAAAAATTAGAGTCTTGTAATAAATTTTCCCATAAAAATATGTTAAGAATGACTAATCCTTGTATATGAATGAGCCATTAATTTCTAGGTTGATGGTTGATTAAAAAAATGTTGTTACACTTTCTTTATATATGGACCAAAAATTGACTAATCCTTTTTCTCATAAACCACCAATATATATTTATTTAACAATCAACATAAAATAATACATATGTAATATAAAAACAAACACACAAATCAATCTTAAGAATCAAGCAGCACATTGATTACATTTCATAATTTAATTGAACCTATTTTCATGGCTAATTGTGCTTGAACTGCTTCCTTCAAGAAAATCATTCTTGATCAAGTTCAGTGCTTTGGTCACATCACTCATGTTCATTCTTTCTCTAGCTGATCCTGCTGAACATATAACCCCAATTTCCAGTACTGAAAATAAGCACTTTTCAAGGTTTTCTCTTATCTTGTTCGTCCCTTCATGGTCTTCTTCTTCTATTAGGTACTGATCATCTTCATCTATTGCTATTATTGCTCCTCCTATTTCTTCTGCAAGGAGGCTTGGTTCTACAATCTGCATTACTCTTTGTGGCAATGCTCGCTTCACAAACTCATGCAGATTTAAACCGTCTTTGAACATTTCATCAACCGGTCTTTTCCCTGAGAACATTTCTAACACAAGAATCCCATAACTATATACATCCCCCATTTTCGATGCTTCGCAGCCCATTCCATACTCTGCAATTCATAAAATTTATTGTACAAAATTATTAATAGATACATCTAGCAACTATATATCCAATTATGATTTAATTTTTCAAGAAAAAAAATCGAATTACCCGGAGCAGCATAACCAATAGTTCCTTTGATTCCAGTTGTGCTCAACTGACTTTGAGACCAAGTATAGTGAGTTGAGAGGAGCCTTGCTATACCGAAATCACAAACATGAGCAACCATATCATCGTCTAGAAGAATATTGCTCGGCTTCAAGTCGCAATGAATAATCGGTATCTTGCAATGGTCATGAAGATAATGCAAGGCAGATGCTACATCAATAGCTATATTCAGTCTATCAAGAAAACTTAAATTCCTGGATCGATTTTCATTGTCGATATCAGGATGCAACCACGTATCTAAGCTCCCATTTCCCATGAATTCAAAGACTAGAGCTTTGAACTCGTTAACATTTTCATCCACACTAGAGCAGTGTCCCAATATTTTAACTAGATTTCGATGGTGAATATTCATCAACACTTTGCATTCAGCCTTAAAACTCTTGGAAACGCCCTTTTTCTCAAGCTTGAGAACTTTAATAGCAACAGGTTGTTTAACTTTGTCAAGAAATCCTTTATATACAGAGCCAAAGTTTCCTGATCCAATTAAGTTGCTCGAAGAGAATCCATTCGTTGCACGAAAGATGTCTCTATAAGAAATCTTCAAAATAAGCTTGCTCATTATTAAGGACATAGAAGATGACCTCGTAAGGTTGTTGTTCGTCATTAAAGATTCAGAAGATGACTTCTTTTCTGATTTTCTCTTGTAATGCACAAAAACTAAGGCTAACATCAGAAGGGCAAATGAACCTGCAAAAGGAATTATAATTGCTAATATAAATGCAATGGATTTCCCTTTCTTTACCACTTCCTTGGAACATATTGTCAGATTAAGCTCTGCTACACCACCACAAAGCTTATTGTTCGCAATTAGTGACAATGCACTTACATTTTTGAACACTCCTTCAGTTGTTACCTCACCCTCAAGATCATTGAAAGAAAGATTCAAATAAACTAAAAATTGAAAGCTTTCTAAACCTTTCGGAATCTGTCCAGACAAGTTGTTTCGTGAAAGATCTAAATACTGAAGGCCTTTCAGGGAAACTAAGGAACTTGGGATAATCCCTTGGAAGGAATTATCTTGCATATAAAGATATTCTAAGCTCAAACAATTTCCGATGGTTCTAGGAATTTCACCTGAAAGATTGTTTCTGAAGATGACTAATGTAGTCAAGCTAGTTAGCTTCCCAATTTCTTGAGGTAAATTACCTACTAGTGAGTTTTGTGACAAGTCTAATGCTTGTGATAAAGAAGAAAGGGCAAGAATTTCATGGGGTATAGTTCCACTAAGTTTATTTTGTGAAAGGACTAAGCAATTCAAATTTTTTAAGTTCCCAAAATCTGAAGGAATGCTTCCTTCAAATCTGTTTCTTGATAAGAACAGAACAGACAATTGAGTTAAATTAGCTAAAGAAGATGGAATCTGACCAGACAATCCATTTCCAGTCAAATCCAGAACTTGTAATTTCCGAAATTTCCCAAAATAATATGGAACAACACCAGTGAATAGATTATAGTGCATGACTAATCCAACTAAATTGATGAGATGTTCTAGCCCTACAGGAATGGTCCCGCTGATTTCATTTCGCCCAAAATAAAACAAATTGAGTTCAGTAGACAAATTAGACACAGAATTTGGTAAAACCCCACCAAAATTGTTTCTACCAAAATCTAAAATTTTCAACTTGGAACAATTTCTAAGAGAAGTTATAAAATCCAAATCATTACTTGCATTACTTCCCAAATTATTTCCACGAAGTCTTATCCTCCACAGGTTTTTTAAATTTCCTATATTCAATGGAACTTGCCCAACAAAGTTATTCCAACCAAGATCAATTATTTTCAATTGAGAAGCATTGAATAAAGAATTAGGGATTAACCCAAAAAAATTATTTTCACCAATGCCAAAAAATTCAAGATTTGGTAGAATAAGGCCAATATTTTCTGGCAAACTCCCATTGAGCTGATTATGAGTAACTTGAATCTTTGTCAAAGATGAAATATTGAAAATAGATGAAGGGATATTACCATATAGTTGATTAACTCCAATAGCGAAAGTAATTAAGCTTGTTAATCTTCCCATATCATCAGGAATTTTTCCCACCAATTTGTTGAATGTGACATAAAAGACAGTAAGTGAAGAAAGATTGCTTAAGGAAGCCGGAATTTCTCCCCCCAGATTGTTACTTCCAAGCCAAAGTTCTTGAAGCTGAATTAAAGAACCAAACTCTGAGGGGATTTTTCCTGATAGATCATTCCCCTGTAAATCAATTGTCCTGAGCTGGGAACAGAGAGATAAGTTGGTTGGAATTTCGCCTTCTAATGAGTTGTTGGTGAGAAGGAACTGTTGCAGGCGAAGTAATTTGCCAATTTCATGTGGAATTTGACCATGGAAGTAGTTGTTTTGGAGATTGGTGAAGGTGAGATAGCTCAAGTTGCCAATATGTGGTGAAATGGATCCAATCAAATTCTGGCCTTGTAAGAGTAAAGATGTGACTCTCTGTTTCTGAGAATTGCATGTGATTCCAAACCAATTACAGAAATGGAAAGAGTCATTCCAAGAATTCAAGATTTGATTTCGATCACTTGTAATTCCATTCTTGAACTTGAGCAAAGCAAATCCATCAGTCTCATCTCCTGAAGCTTCAGCTTGTAGCCAATATTGTAAGCTCATAGAACAGAGAAGACAGAAAAGGGCAAGAGAATAAAACTTCATTTGGTAGTCCAGAGAAGGTGAAAGCTATATGGTTAGATGCAACAAGTTTGGATTATGGAGAGGTACGGAATATATATATATATAGCATTTTAGCTTAATGACAGTTATTTTTTTAATTAATTAGAGTTAACTGAAATTTAAACTTTTAACCTTCAGTTGATTAGTTGATCCTTATAATAGTACTTTATGTAAATGTAAAGAGAGTTGTTGAATACACTCTAAAAATTTTAAATAAATTTTATTTATCTTTTTAAATATAATAAAATTATTATTTAAAAAATATATATAATAAAATTATCATAATACCTCAAATATCATTTTTTTAATAAAAATTTATAGATATTAAATTATTTTTTCTAATTAAAAATATAAATATTAAATGGTAAAATATACATTCTCTCTCTTAAAAATATTAAATAGTAGAATTATATATATATATATAATATCAAATAAAATATAAAAATATAACACAAATTGAAAAAAAAAACTCTCAAGTTAAAAAATATATGTAAAATAAATTCCAAAAATCTATAATAAAAAAAGCTATGTCTCTATGTATGTATATAACATCAAATAAAAAAAAAAAAAACTATAACATAAATTTTAAAAAAATCTCTTAAGTTAGAAAAAAATTATAAAATAAAATAAAAATCTATAATACAAATTAAAAAAAAGTGTTCTATAATATATATAGAGAGAGAGAGAAAGAAATAGTATTTTAATCATTTATGAAAAAGAATATTTTATTATTAAATGATATCATATTTCACATTTTATTTATATACTACTTTACAACCCTTGCCTTGCTATGTAAATATAGAAAAACAATAAATTTTAAAACAAATTATGAGTAACCTGATAAAGAAAATTTATGGGTAGTATTTAAATTTGATTGTCCAATTATGGTAAAAACTAAAAACTCATTTAAAATTATAAATGTTTTGAGGTTTATTAGATTTTTTTTAAAAATTTTATTTTCAAAATATTTTTCAATGGCATTTTTAAAATATAATTTTCATTCAAATATCTTTTATATATAATTATACATACAAGTAATTAATAAAATAATTAAATTTTTAAAAAATTACAGAAAATATCATTAATTGAAAAAACAACCTTTATGACTAAACTCTCACAACACTGCAATAAAACTATAGGAATAAATCATTATTCCCTTCCTCCATAGAAAAGATGTCATAACATAAGATATAGAAGAGACTTTTTAAATCTGTTTTTTAGGATTATGCTGGTTGAGGAACTTAACCCAACACCTTACAGCACGAGTTGCCGGACTTTTTTCTATATAATTACACTGTTTTAAATCAATAAAAAAGGTCAAATTTCCCATATGGAAACAGAATTATTGGATATTTGTTGTCAACTTTGTCCAAATTTTTCTGCATCTGTACTTTTGAAAATGTGAAAACGGTAAATAATGTATTTTAAGTATTTTTAAATACTTAAAATATGATACATATGTTAATATTGTTAAACATGCCAAAACACTTTAATGAAAAAATTTAAACACGCAACTATGATTACATATCGTATCAGAAATTCAATATCATTTACTTCTTTGAATACAATCATTTAATTATTTATGTAAAAATTTTTAAAAAATTAATTTTAAATAAATTGAGATTATATAATTAATTAAATAAAAAATTTTCTATAAATTAATTTCTGAATATCTAATTCACCTGGGCCAAGCATTCTTTCGTTCTTGCTTAAACATACTTTCTTTTCTTAATATTACTATATTAATGTTGTATGCTAAAATCTCTTGTTCATTCATATGGTGAGAATTTCCTCCATTTTTAATCTTTAATGGTAATTACTAAAAAAATATTTATATTAAATAACACGTAATATTATTTTGATTCATTTAATTTAATTTAAGTAATAAAAAAATATATATGAAAATAGATTATTATATATAGGAAGATTACACATTAAGCCTAATAGATATCAAATTATAAGGAGAAATTTAATTATTATAAATACTAATTATTTTTATTTTTAAATTTATGTTCACATATGTAACTATTTACTTATATCAAATAATTTTTTTTTTCACAAGAGTTTATTTATTTTAAAAATTAAATTATATTTTTCACAAATCATTTAATTATTTGATTTATAATTAGCTAATTATAAATTCTTAATTAATGAAATCTAATGTATTTTAATGAATATATTTGTTTATTCATATTTTATGTTGAGTGTAATTATCTTATTTGATTTTGTAAATGTATATATTCATTAATACAAAAATATATAAATAAAAATATTTTGAAAATTAATTAATATAATAAAAATATTATTAAAATTTTTTTTAATATATTTAATTTTTATTAATTTTAAATTATGTTACATATATTAATAATACGAAGTATATAAATAAAATATAATATAAAGAATGCTTTTACAACTCCTCAATAAAAAAGAAAGGAGAGGATAGTATAATAAGCCGTACCTAATATATTATATTTTATGCATTGGTTGCAATAAATAATATAATTTATGGATTATTTGTATGTGGAGAAAGGTTACTTGTTCTGCAAGTGAGAATTAAAAAATTGGTTAGTCAAATGTGCTACTAATTTAATTGGATCCATAGAATTCCCTTTTAATCAATTTGAATCTTCTGTCGTGTCCTTTTTTTTATATATATATTTTTTTTTTGTTGGTTATATCATTAATAAAAAATTATAAGCCGTTAAAATATTTAAAAATAATAATATAATATATATAAAATTATATAAATTAAAAGATGTGATATCAAATAAAATAAATAATTTGAATTACCTTAGTCATGGATTATTTGGACTAAAATTATATATATTTGAAAGTAGGACTTTCTTCTCCTCCTTAAGACATTAAATAAACAAATGCCTTGTAATTTCTTGTAAACGAAGCCAATCTAATTTTATTGCAAGAAAACAAAACATTCAAATGGCAAATTGCATAATGATAGTATTTTGGCCAATGCTCTATGTATTAGTTTAGGGCTTTAGTGATTATAACAATCATGATGAATCAGAATATATCTACATATTTCTTCAAAAACAAAATTATCGTTGATTAATTTTTCTATCATGATTATCATTTTTTTTGTAATTACATTTAGCGTTGCTGTTCTTTTCTCAATACAAGTAAATACTAAGCAGAGAAAGTGTGAATCAATTTTGTGTAAGGTTGCTTTATTTTTAGTTCATTGAAATTTCTTATTTGGGAAAGACTGTCATAGTTTAAATTTGAACTATGAGGCGAGCACTTTACCTCTGAACTACTATGCAAATTACTTTTGTTTTGTGTTCTTTTGCAGCATCTTCATATGGTTTAGCGACTGATGTTCCTCTGTTTAGCAGCATTTCTAACATTATACTCGTAATCATATATTGAAGTCAAATCAGAAGCAACTTAAATAACCAGTGATTAATTATGTCTTTGGCACTTCATGAGCAACTCAATCAAGCGATGAACAGCATGAATGAGATCAGATACAGATTAGCCCTTTATTGGGCATTGAACACAGAGAAGGAAATCATGAAACTTGACATCTGGCCTTTATTGATGAAAAAGAAAACCTCTGAACAAGAGAAAATTGAGATTTGTACAGAGATTATTATAATGTACCAAGTTGGAATCTAATCGAATAGAAATAAATACAGATCATGATAAGAACTTTGCTTCTACATTGTCTCTCAATCATTTCTACAGCGTTAAAAGATGGCACAAAGTGCGTTGTCAGATTAAAGAACTGCATAACAAGGACAGCGCTCTAGTGAACTTTTTTCTTTACCATCTCCACCTTTCTCTCTTTTCAACGAACAGAAGCACAAATTGATTGTTGATTATACAACCCAGTTACCCCATTCGCAAACTGCCTGTTTCTTCTCCGCTTTGTTACAACAATAAATCCCTCACTATCACCATTCTTCTTTTTATTTACATCTGTTGTTTTTGACTGTTCATGATCACCGGATGGAGCATCAAGGTTTGTCTTCCCTTCATCTCCATGGAGAATTTTTATAATGGCAGAGTCATTTGCAATTGCATCTGAAGTGCTTTCAGGACTGTCAAACTTCTTCTCACTGGCTACAGGCTCACTTCTATTATCAACATTGTGCTGAACTGAATTCATAATGAAGCTCAGAAGTATCTGCCTAGCTAGTTCTGCCTTCTCAGTATCAGAGCTGGTCTTTTTGGAACTATCATCTTTGACTTCATTGCTGGATTCCTTGTCCAATCTCTCCTCCTCTTCTGTGTTGCTCTTTTCTACCACAGAGTTTGACTCATTTGGAACACTAAAATCCCTGTTTCCAAAATTTATTTGCCAAGCTTTCCTGGGTACAAACTCCGGTGCATGTGGATTCATGCTTCTAGGAGGCATTGTCATGGGAGTTTGATATTTCAGAAAATTTTGTTTCATGCGGTAAGTTCTGGTGGTTCTATAATACAGTGGTGATCTTGGTCCACAAGGAACTCTAGCAGCAGGTGGAGGAGCCACTGGCTCTGCAAGCATAGCTTGACTAGCTCTTACATCGTAAATGCTTGTCATGGCAACCGAGTTTAGTGGGTGAACCACAGGGAGTGCCCCAGGGTTGAATGGTTCAGCTGTAGCTGAAAGTTTACTTCCATTTGGTTCGTTGGACTTCTCCTGATCAGACGTAGGAATCTCATCAAGCTCGGATCCAGATTTTTCTGATCGACTTCCATTATCACGTGTTCCATCTGTTTCACCATCATCTGCTACATTATCAATAACTGAGATGATGTTGCTTTCTTCCTCCTTTGATGTTTCATTTGGGATACTGAATGTCTGGGTTTCAGGTTTTCTCTCATTTGATTCTTCTACTGACTCCAGCAACGGCTTCAAAACTGTACCTGGTGGTGCCACAGCCACTTCTTTGTACGATACAGATTTAGAAGCCATAGCAGTGAGGTTTGCTGTAGACAGTGACGTTTTAGGCACACAAGCTTTTGCCTGTAGTTTAATTGAAGCCTCCACAACACTCGTGCCATGTGTTTTTGATTGCTTCTGCGGTAACAACTCTGTTGCAATGGTCCTGGGAGTTGGTTTTTGAGCTGGAGAAACAGTTTCCCTCCTGTAGCTGTTCTCTCTAAAATGTGAATACTCAGAACCATTTATATTTAGCTTTGCAAGAGATGGTCGCCTACGAGAAGATTTCCTACCGCCAGCAATTCCCAACCGCCCTTTCGGAATAGCTTCTTGCCATCCTTCATCTGATGTTGTTTCTTCAACAACTTCACTAGTAATTGTCGGTCTGACTGCAGCGACATCGTCTTTCTTTTCTGATTCTACAGACTGAAACATGTCCATCTTCTCTTCTTTTATGTCAACACTAGCCAAAGACATTGCATTTTCAGATCCATTGTGGAGTGTGGCCTCTTTGACTATTTCATCTTGATGGCCCTTATCAATAATCTGCAGTACCTGCAAATTTTAAAGCGAGGGCGATGAGTTGTTATTGTTCTCTAAATTACATAAGAGTTTAGCAAGCTGAGAATGTGATAAATTCAGTGGACAGATTGATTGTGTTTAACAACATCTTGAGGAATGTGAGATGAGAGCTCTTGAACGGCAAAAGCAATAGTCCAAAAATTTTCTGCAACTCCGTTTCGGGTAATGGATTGCACAAAAAAGTTAATTGGATACATTCTTGGTGCCAAAGCAAAAGTTTACAAGCCATATGTCTGATAATTTCAATAGATGAATGGGAAAATATCAGGCTTCATAAAAAAAATTAAGGTTTAATGACAAAAAAAACTCAAATATTTTCAAAAAATTACAATTATATCCAAACCTTTCAAAATAAATTATTTTACCCTAATTTTGAATTAGTTGCAATTCTACCCATTTGATCAAAATTGAAATGAAAAACAACACTATATCTATCATCTTGTTTGGCCACTCATCACCAAACTCGATTTTATCAATAACCTTCCATCAATATCTTATCAATTGCAAAAGATGACAGGTATACTTACAATTTGTTTTCAAAATTAGGGTAAAATAGTCTATTTTGGAAGATCTAGCAATTTTTAACCTCAAAATGAACAGTAAATGAACAGAGTTTAACCTCAAAATCCAAGTATTGTGTAACAAGAAATTAGGCATTGACCTAAATTCTGTCAAAAAGTTTCTAATACACAAGCAATATGTACTACCTTCATGCGCCGCTGTTTCTTCTGTGTATCACTTCCTCTAGAATCTTGATCGGGAATAATGTAATCCAAGAGATCTGATACACTGCAAGAAAGGGTCACAGGTTTTGGTACCCCAGGCTGTGGTTATAGATCTAAAAGCAAGTAATGGGGAGAATACCATATCAGTACCTAAGGTGACCTTTACTTGCAATGGATGCATCTGGCTTTGGAGTTCCATTCCGGGCAGCTTCTTGCTGCTCTAGAGCTTTTGATTCAAAATATTCAAGCCATGCAGCCGCATCCTGCATTAAAAAATACTCAATCAGTATTAAATATCACTTTCTCCAACAGGTTGACAACATACAATCCCAAGTAGCCAATACTACCTTACATAAAACAAAATGGCTATATACAAACATTAATTATGTTTTCTAGACCCTGACTTGGCAAGGATAACAATACCAAGTGATGATGAATCTCATGAGCATAGTGATTCTGAAAACTTGGAAAGCAATGCTGAAAAATGGCTCACAATTGAACATAGATCATGACCATATACTTATTCTGGCTACCTGAGTTCGAAGATCCTCTGCTCCAAGTTTCGCTTGAAGTATCTTAAGTGTAGTTTTCTCGTGTTGAACACTGAGTGAATATGCTTCCATCAACGACAAAGCAATGGCTATGGCGTGGTAGCTTGCAGCTGTCTGTCAGATAAAAATGGAACAAGTAAACAAAATTTAGCTTTGTTCCTTCATTTATTTCTTACAAAAATGTCTAGTTTATGGGAATACTAGAATGTGACTGGTCTTCTCAAATTTTTTGGAAGACACAGAGAGGGAGAAAGAGAGAAACCTGTATGTGATCCACTCCTAATAATCTCTGGTTGCACTTCAGAGCTTCATGCAGAAATCTGAGCGCAAAATGAACATTTCCCATACCCTCTTCCATCATAGCCACATTAATGTAAGTTGCAGCAGTATTAGGATGTGACAGTCCACAAGTAAAATGAAGAAGGAATAAAGCACGGTTCACATATCTGCCAATAAAAAGTAGGACCAATGAAGAAAGCCAAAAAGCACCAAGAACAAACAAAACAAATTTTATAGTAACTAGATAAAAAAAATAAACTAGACCCAAAAAGCACAGTCAATTATGAAATCACATTTACTAAAACTTAGTTCCCATAGAACTAATTAATTGCAAATTAAAGGTGAAAAGGCAGATTCAACAATAAAAAGTTTATTTGAAGAACTACTCTTTTATGGTATCTTTAAGCATAGGATAGTTAATCAAGTAATAAAATATGCAATGACTGGCAAATAAAAAAATCCCAGCCAGTGATTATCTTTTACTTACTTCAAAGCCAACTCAATATGTTGAAGTCGATAATAAAAAACAGAAAGATCCCCATAACTTTTCATTGTATCTGGATGGTCAAGCCCAAGTTCCCTTTCATTGATATCCAAAGCCTTTTGCTGATATATAGTTGCCTAACAAGGAAAAAAGAAATAAAATAAATCCTCAATCAGTATAAAGATGCGAAAAAATAATATGGGGAATCCCACCTGTAAATGTAACTATCTCATGATAATTTCAAATGATTGAAAACATTTAAATATTTTGTTATGAGTTGCATCAATGCTTGGATGTGCAAATATCAAATGTAGATACAAGGATTCAACATACTCCAGTAACTTCTGAGTTCTACTTTCAGTCCTTGAATATAGCCATTCTCTAATCAAAGTTGAGAAAACTTGCAAATTATCTATGTCCAATCCTACTAATTCAATGCACCATCTCAAATTCCTAAAACTAGAGCTGCTAAATAGCAGAGAAGTGTTTATTACCTGGTTAAAATCTCCAGTGTGGTAAAGAACTACAGCAAGAAGACTATAAGCACTTGCAGTAGTTCGATGATAGGGACCACACACAGCTATCATCTTCGCTAGTGCCTTCAATGCAAGTAAACCATATTATGAGACCAACAGGATTCTAATCTAAATAAAAGAATTGTGCAGAATGTCTGTGTAATTTAAATGAGTTAACACCTTAGTTCCATAATTAACAGCATCCTCTAGCTTTCCTTTATCAAGAGCAATCTTGGATGACTCTAATAAAGTTCGTCCATCTGCTGAAGAGCATCCTACATGCTGTAAATCATGGCATAAATATCCAATCAAACTTGAATTTACTTGCAGAAAAAGAAAAAAAGAAAATCAGACAGACAACAAACTCTAACCTTACACACAGGAATAATGCTGATAATATCAAATTTCCTGAAGGGGTTTGGGCATTCCATATCATAATCTCTTGGAACCAACTCCAAGCCAACCTGGTAAAAGAATTATTACCAAGAACTGCATTTTGAATATACATGGCCCAAAAATGGTTTAAAAAGAGGGTACCTTGTGACAAAGTCCACGAAGAATTGAAATCTTTCTCAGGTGCAGGAACTCATCTTTTAATGTCCAACCGAATCTTCTGGAAAGAAATGTCCGTAACCAACGCAATTTGAGAGCATAATCATCCTTCAAATTTTGGCAATTATCTTCCATGCCATAGGATCCAAGTAAGAAGTTTAGGGATGAAGCTATGGCTACAGGTAGGTCTGCTACATTGTCCACAGATGCAATAACTGCCTTAACTATGTGCTTGAAAGCTCTAGTAACCATCTCATGGATGCAAAGTGATTGTATGTGAGGAAGCTTCTCTGCCAATTCAACCTGATTACAACATAATTGCTAGATCAGAAACAATAAAGTAAGAATATTTCACTTGAAAAAAAAAAGTTGAAATGTTATTCAGTGATACAAGTCTTATACAGCAGCATTTTACAATTAGAAATGAATAGATTCAAAGGATTGTTAGAGTTGAAGATATCAATAATTGCATAAAGCCATATGCTTCCTGTAAAATATTTGTAACTTCTAGAAGAGAAATTTGAGTTAGAAGTCTTTCATAAATGAGAATGATAGAGATACATACACACACATACAGATAAACTTACCACCCGGCCCAAAGAGCGCATCTGCAGTCCTCTTAAATGCATGAAGTCAGTCAGCGTGCGGCCATCAACAGGGGAAAGTTCAAGTGAGCCAAAGTCTGTTACCTAATGAAGCATGAGATTTAGATCATAAACTACATGCAAACCCATGTATGGCATGGTAATTCACCGTATAAACAAAATATTACCAGCTTTGGCAAAGCAACTTCATCATAATATCTGTATGCCATTTGGATAAGCTCATCCACTGACTATTGCAAGAAGTAAAGTGACAACAGTTAGTGAAAAAGATAAGCAGAAACTGCTGAACCCACAATAATAATAATAACAATAGAAACAAGCAAATAATAGATTTTCAAAAACCTTTAAATGAAGGCCAGTCCCAGTCTCTTTCAGAAGTAAGAAGGCTTCTTCGGGAATCAATTCCTTCAATTCATTGTCACTGTCTGACTCCCCAGTTCCACGCTGTCCTTCATCAGTTCCCACATTTAGATTGCATGGAGCAGCTTTATTTTCTTCATTCTCAAGTGTAATGTTCGCACTAGGTTTTTTGTCCCTCTTCTTCAAAAACTTAAATTCCTTTCCAAGACCTTTCACAGCATGTTCAGTCTCCGTATCATCCTCGGAGTGTTTAGAATCAGTATCTGTTGAAGTTTCCTGCTTTTGCAGATGTTGCAACCAACATGAACCCAATTCCCATCTGATCGACCTTTCAGAAGCCACTGGCATCTCCTCCAACTTGGTCAAACTCTCTTTAATTACTTGCCGAACAAGACATCTTGATGCTTCTGAATCATCAAAGAAGCAGTGAGGTGACTGACCTCCAGATGATTCCCCTACGCAAGAGTTATGAAGCAGAACCCTTAAGCTGCAAAATGTTTTGCACCTTATAAGTCCATATTGATTGATGAAAGCACATGCATTCAACAACAATACATTGCCCTGCAAAATATATCTTATAGTCTCAATAAAGCACTAAATGTTTATGACACCTAGCCTATTCTATTGACTCCAAACCATAAATGCTACTTTTATTTTATTTTCAGTGTTTCTTGTCTACGGCAATTTGTTATGTTTACCACTAACCTTCATTGATTGGTCATCAGATTAATGCAACATAATTTGAGAATGCACCTCTGTAATAAAATCACCCTTATAGCTCATAAAGTCATAAATCATATTTCATCACATTATGGTAATAAGGATCCCAAACACAAGCCTTTGAACATATTTTATCAAGAAAATGGGCAGCAACAGCCCTCTACATCATGACTTTGGTTTTGATAAACTCAAACGAAGCTCAAATCTGATAAGAACCGGAATCTAATTTTTCTACATCTTACTGTATTTTTTTTTCCGAAAATTCTACATCTTATTGTTTATTCACAAGTTTCTTCATTTGTGATTGATATAGGATCTGCCCCCTATTCACTACATCCATCTATCAGCTGAACCAGGGACATCACTTGTTATTAATTCCTATCCACATAATTTCCTAACATAGAAGTCCTATCTATCTTTTGATAGATAGAAAATTAGCTAGTAGTTCAGACCTGTTAATGTTAAGAGCAATAGACCCTCCATCCAGTTGATCATTAATTTCAATATCCTGGGCGTCACAATTTCTTTTCTTCACATTTCCAGCAACTCTCACTGTTGCAGTATACCCACAATGCCTCACAATGACAATACCCAGTGAAGAAGTATCCTGTGAAAAATTGATGATTTCATTTCAGCTCCTTGCTTAAAAAAATTTTGATATACTAAAACATTCAATTATAAATATAAAGTTAGCATTCTACCATTCAGAAATATCTTCAAATTTCACCCGGTTGAAATGATATGACCATGTGCAACAAAGATTAATAGGCTGAACCAGAGAGGGTTGTTGAGTTTCAGTTTAGGAAGCACTACAAGGAGGGTAAGACCAAAGAGAATGTGGATTTTGGAAATGAAAAAGATGCTGTCATGTGCTTTCTTAGAAAATAGGGTCCTAAAAAGTAGAGTGGCAAGAATTAAGATATAGCTCAGATAACTTTTTTTTTTCTTTTTTTTTTTCCCCTAAGGAAGAACTAGACTTAATTTAGATAGGCTTGTTTCTAAGATTATAAAAAGCTGTTTTTTGTCTGTGCAATTATGTAGATATTTAAGTTTCAGCTCCTGAGATACACGCGCACAAAAACACATGTATATATTTATGTATGTAGAGAAGTAGAGAGTCACTGAGCAAGCAAGTATAGGTGGAGGAGGAAGGAAAGGAGAAAGACTGCAAATGGTTTAGATATCGTAGGCATCATTAGCACGAGAGATATCTAAAAAAATGAAAGAGAAGAAGAAAATGATGCACCCTTCACCATATTTGCAGATCCAATTTTAACTGATTTATTGTCCTAACATGTTCATGTTAATTTGCAGTTACATGTTACAAGCAAGTGGGCACTTATAAGACAAAGGAAGAAAGGGAAAAAGGTACTTACATGAACAACTACATTCTCATCTGCAGTTACACCTTTTAGCAAATTTCTTTGAGCAACTTCCTTAGCAGAGATACCAGATAACAGATTGCCATCAACTTTTTCTCTAGACTTCAAGCTTGCATCTGCCACATCACGTTTTACAACAATGGACAAGTCTCCCACACGTTCTTCAGATAGAATTGACCCTGAATTGCGATTTACTCTTTCTCTTGCACTTAAATTGGAATAAAGTAGTTGGCGTATTGCTCCAACAGCTTTGAAAATTGCAACATCAACAAATTGGCTGTGAAGCAAAAAGGCCTTTCGGTCTCGTGTTACTCTCTCCTCCTCAGTCTTGCATGGTAGACTAGCCAGTATTGCAAAATCTGTAGCCCATGGTCGCATATCATATTCACCATTTCTTCCTTGCCCTCCACCATTGCCACCCCAACTCTCGTCTTCCAAAGGTAGGGATGGGAAATTTGACGGTGACTCAGCAACAAGCGGAGGAACAAGCCATGTATTTGATCGAAATCCATAGGGAAGATTACCAAACTGGAGGGAAAACAAATTACACCTCAGACATTTTTAACAAGAAAAATAATCTCATCAATTGCAAACCTCGTGTGAATCTAAAAATCTTACCTTATTATGTTCAACAAAAGCTTTCATAAGGGAATCATATGCCTGCAATATTAAAAAAAAAACATATCTATTAACCACAAAACAGAGTAATGAAGCAATTGATTTCAAACCAAAATCTTTTACATACAAATATTAAATGGAGAAACAAAAACTACCCACATTGGAAAAAGCTCTGCTGAGATTTTGCAAAAGATCCACCAAAGAATGGCTTTGGGAAAATTGCTTTCCCACAGTATAGAAACCCTTTGATGATGCAACTACAGGTATTAGCTTCCCATTACAGATTTTGATCTGCACAAATTTAGTCAAAATTGCAGCTTTAATGCACAAAATGCAAGATAAATTGCAAATATTATTACAATTAAATGAATTAAATTGTCAAAAATATCTTCAAAATTATTTTAAACAAAGAACAAAATCCATTTACCTGGATTTCAAAATAGTCCCCTTGGCGTCTCTGCTCACCATCCTTACCATTGCATCTCCTCAAATCTATTCATACAAAAAATTTCGAAATTAAAACAATTGTTATTATTATTATTATTATTATTATTATTCTACATTTCAGATCAACGAAGCTTACTGAGGATGGGAGGGAAGAGATGAGAGAAGGAAAAGAATTCATAGAAATCCGAGAGCTTTGGTGTCGGATGAATCTCCGCCATATCCAGATTCTCCGACACTGCAGTTCCTGACGGTGATGATGCTCTGTGGTGCCCATTACCATCGGATTGTGTAGATGCGCTGTGATGAGGCCTTGTAATAGTGTTTGATCTTTTGGATTTGGATTCTGGTGGCGGCGTTGATGGCGATGGTCGCTTGGGCTTCGAAAACCTGGTTGTGCAGGCCACGATGTCTAGAAGCCTCCGCACATGAGCGACGGCCTGAGATTCCTCCGTGTAGTCCTCTGTTCAACGTCAGTGGCAGAGATGTAAATATCTAAGAAATGTTGGGTAATGAGCAGTTTTTTTTTAATTTTAATCAAATTATATCACTAAATAATTCTTATTATTTACATTGTTAAGTTCATATATTTTATTTTTCTGATCATGCATCAACTAAATCTTTTAAATTGAGATTTTAAAATTTTAAGAAAAAAATTTATTTAATATTTTTTGTTTTTATATGTAAAATTTGTTTTGTAGAAGAGAAGACATTTAGAATTTTATAATAATAAAATATTTCAATTAAATTTATTAATTTTATATGAAAAGTCCATTTCCCATTTTTTTAGTCAAAATCCCTACTTGTTTTTATAATTCATTTCTAACTAATTCATATATCAATAGTAAATCAATTATACATTATTAATTTATTAAAATTTTATAGATAATAAACTCATATTCAATTCTCACTCTTTAATACTTAAAAAAAATAAACCTTCAATGAAATATTATATATATATATATATATATATATATATATATAAAATAACGTACCCTATCATTAATATTATTAGTGTTATATATAGACAACTATATTATTCTAAATTCAAAAGTTTATCTATTTTTAGTTATATTCTTTTATAAATTTGATTATAATTAAAATTTAAATTTAAAATATTTCATCTATATAAAATCCAATCATATTATATTAAAATAAATGTTGATTGCTAATTAAACTAAAAAAAATTTACTCATAACTCTTGATTCGAGGCTTACTGTTAGCAGGGGTGACAATGGGATGGGGAATTCCCGTTTCCCGCGGATTTACCCCGAACGGGATGAAAATTTCCCGATTTGTCTCTCCATGGGGGCGGAGATGAGAAATATTTTTTTCCCGTTAGCGGGAACGGATAATATATTTTTCATCTCGTGGGAATCCATTATTATACTTAGTTAATTATTATATTTATTTAATTATTCCTTATATAAAATCATATTAATTAATAATATATATATAAGGAATAATTTGTTCAAAAAATAATTCTTATGAGACTGTTGAAATTTATTAAAAACACTTATTAGATTAAATTTATTTAAGTACTTATACTTTAATGTATACTGAATTTTTAATATTTTATTAAAAAATATTATTAAATATTTTTTATGTATTAAAATATTTATATTTTAATTATGTTTGATTAATATTTTGTGTATTTAAATTTATTAATATTTTTTAAATAAATTTTTTCATATTTTTAGCTATTATTTATGAATTTTATAAATATAAATAAATTTAGTAATATAAAATTTAAGCGGAAAACGGAGATCACTATGAAAATGATGACTAAATTATCCCCGTATATGAAATGAAAACGGGGATGAAAATTTTCCGCTTAGGCGAGAATAAGGATAGGGATGATTCCCTCGCTCCCGCTCCGCCCCCATCCCTAACTGTTAGTACACATTATTTTAAAAATCTTTTAGTACACATTATTTTAAAAATCTTTCACAGGAGATTATTAGACTTTTTTATATGATATTTTTTATCATTGCCATTTCATTAAAAAAAAAAAAAAAACATATTTTGAGAAATAATGAAACAAATTATGGGCACAAGTAAAAGGGTATCTATATTAGCATAAAGAAAGGCCAATAAGGACAACTACAAAAACGACAAGCTTTTTCTCTTATATTTATATAAATATAATAGTTTTGTAAAAATATATATTATATTATAAAAAAAAATGCGCAGAAATTTTGTCAGGACCCTTTGCATGGGACCTGACTCAAGTCACGTGTAACGCATATATCCCTAGAATCAGAGGCGGCGGAGGAGCTGCCGACTTGGCTGCTTGACTGTTGCAGTTCCGTTTCAAACATTATTATGTACAATTTTTTTTTTTTTAATTAATAATAGCAAAATCTAAAGCAACTTGTAATTTTCTTTTTCGATATTAATTAGGGCGGGTTTTAATCAGAATTTTCATAAAATTATTGCTTATATTCACTGCGTATTAATAAAAAAATAAAATATTTTAATTAATATATTTTTTATTTAATAAAAAATATTAATATTTTTTCATATATTTTTATTTTATTAAATTAATATATATATTTAATAAATATTATTATTTTTATAATTTATATTATATTATTATAATTTAATAAATTTATTTTATTGTATTAATTAATTAAATATAGACTGTTAAAATATTAATTTCCATATTAATGTCCACAAAAATTTTCATATATTTTCTCTGTTTGTTGTAAAGCTGGCACATCCTTGACTACAAAGTACAGTGGCGGACTCCTCAAGAGTTTCAAATATATATATTTTTATTTTAATTTATTTTATTTTATATAACACAAAAAATAGAAAAATGTCATTATTATTTTTTTAACATAATTTTTTAAAAAGAGTAAAATAATAATTAAAATTTAAATCTTTAACTTCACAAATAAATTTTAAATTTAATAGTATTTATATATTTTTAGACCAGTGAAATTTCAAATTCAAAATTAATATAAAATAACATCTAACTATGCTTCTAATAATGTAAACATGTTATTAGGATGGAACTAACTTTCTAATTATATCAGTTCCTACCCAACAAAATGTCAAATCTTATTAAGTCTACCATCTAAGAACCTAACTTGGTACGGTGCTAAACTTTTTGAAGAGAAATCTCAAATTCAAATATTTTAATTAAATATATAATTTATTAAAAATAAATATATTGTTTCATAAAAAAAATAAAAAAAAAAAAATCTCTTTTAACACTAATCCCTCATGTGAATGTCAAAAAAAAAAAATCTTATTAAAACTTTTTCCTAATGCATCTTTCCTCATTGTAAATACAATGAAAATCGCCCCTTTCGTTTTAAAAGGAGTGATTTTTAAATTAAGCCTATTTTTTAAATAATATTTAATTTGTCTACTTAAAAAGAAATAATAATAAAACAATAGCAAGACATACCATATGAAAAGAATAAGAAATTAAATGAATATAAAAAAAAATAATTAAATGAGAACCACCACATGGGTAGTTGATGCTGAAATTTGGGTATTATAAATAAATAATTAATATATAATATAGTGCCTTCACCTACCTTCAACTATTCTGAGTAAACAGGGCTTCAGTGTAACAATCTCTACTCTGTCATTCAACCTCTGCCCTTTAACCTGAAATTTAACCAAAAAACAAATCACTTATAAACTCAAACAACAATCAATTAATGTAGAAAAAATAAAATTATTATAAGAACAATTAACAAAAACAAAATTATTAGATTATTTTTAGATATACTTACTTCATGAGATAAAGAATAATTGGTAAGGTGACAAGTTTCCACATTCACAGCCAATAGTTTCTTCACATCAAGTATCCTATCAGTGGAAATACCCTTCACAAAAAAATATATATATATTCAACTAATTGGCCAACTAATTGTCCTTATTTAACCTAATATATACTTCAAGTAATTAATTATTTCCTTTCAAAATTTGGTGGCCTAATGGGTATGTAAATTTCATAGTACCTTGAGGATAACTTGAGTATCATATGGAGTGATGACAGTAACATCAACAAGACTAGGCACCACCACTGCAAAATTTAACATCAATAAATTTAAAATTAAAATTAAAATCAACTCAACAGTTTAACAACAAAACTGTGAAATACAAATTTTGATTAATTATTAAGGCTAATAGTTAAGAAGAAAAAATGAAAACACATAGATATATTAGTTAATAAAAGGTAATTACCTTTGTCCTCTTTCTTTTTCTTCTCTGTTTTTGCTTTATTTGACTTGCCTCTGCCAGACCTTGGGGCCATTTTTCTTTTCTTTTCTTTTTCTTTAAGATGAGAAATAGAAAAGGCTATAGGTATATGTGTAAATTATTTTTAACCAAAAAAATTCCAGATACCCATTTGAGAAACCATTGAAGTAAGCAAGATTATAGATTAATATTGGCCAATAAAGAAACCAAATGCAAGAAAGAAAGATATCAAGAAAATTAGAATGAGAGGAGCAGAACAAGAGAGAGAGAGAGAGAGAGAGAAGCAAATTAAAGAAACTATTTTTTTTTTGCTCTAGTGTGAAAGAGAGTGAGAGAGAAAGGAGAAATTAGATCTCGTGAAAAAGGTTTTTGAAAAAGATAGGATAAGGGTTTTGGTTGGGTTTACTCTGATTTTTAGATTTGTAAGCAATTCTGGCCTCTCCTTCTTGCTAAAGGCCTGATTTCCTTTCCCCTCTCTCGCTCTCTCGCTCTCTCTCTAAAATGATAGCTACTAAGTGACTGTCTAAATTTATATATATAGTATAATGAAAATGAGGGAGAAGAGCCCAAGAAAAGCCCATACAATGAGAAAATTCAATTTCTCATCATGAGTGTATTTTTATTTTTTATTTCATGTGTTGTTAACACATCACAAATTTATAAATATTTCTTATTTTTTCTAATGAATATCAAAATTATTATTTTAAATAAAATATAATTTTAAAATAATTATTTCAAATAAATAAAATAAATTAAATAAAAATTTAAAAATTTTAAAAAAATTATATTTCGTTATAATAACTATCATTTAAAATGATAAATTAAAATTCTTGCTTTTATTCATTTAATTTATTTTTAATTTTATTTATTTAATATTATCTAAATTTTTATTTCTTAATTAAGTAAATATTTAATAAAAATTTTTGATATAACTATTAACTTTTTTATTTTCAATAAGTACATTAAACTTATTTGATTAAGACTAATTGTTAGATAAACAAACAATTATTGTTTATAAAAATTATTATTTATTTAAATAAAAAAAATTTAAATAAGACTAAATTATTTTTTTAAAAATAATATTTAAATAAAAATAAATATTGATATTTATTTTTAATAATTATTAAACATATTAATAATTAACAACTAATAATAATTTAAATTTTATCATACACTTACAATAATTAATTAAGATAACTATCATTAATTATCAGTTATCAATCATTAATTAATAATTAATTGAAACAGTTAAATTAAATTAAATCTAATTCTTTTTAATAATCAATTAAATTAAATAAAACATAAGTTTTTTTAATAATCAATGTGTACCGATTAAGTGATTTAATAATACACGAAAAAAAATATCCTTTTATTAAAAAAATAATATAAATTATATTTAATTAAAAATATTTTCTCCTATTGATTTAAATGTATGGAACAAAACATAATTTACGTTGCCATTATTGCATTTGGAGAAATTAACAAAATTTGGTGGGACCAAAAAGGTGACGGTCAATAAATTGACACATGGCAAGTGTTGGGTGGATTGCAACTTGCAAGAGGTAGCTAGCCGAGCAAAATTTGTTTTATCACATGTTGGGGCCTTTGGTTTTGGCTACCAATACAATTAGTTAATTAGGCGTTCGTGATAATTATTAATTATTGTTGATTAATTAATAATGGGAATACTAATTTGGCATTATGAGAGGGATATTTAGAGAATCAGCCGGGTAAGTTAATTAATTAATTAATAATTAATAAACTTACGTATTTTTGTCAAATATTTAAAGGTGATTTAGTGCTTGTATGTAGTCATTTACAATGTGTTTTGCTATGTATCATACTGGGGATAGGTTTTAATTAGCTGTTTACAGCAGTGTTTTAAAGCTTAAAAATTTTGTATAAAAAAAATATTCTCTTAATTATTTTCCTTTAAGATAATGTAGAGAAAATTTTATTAGTTAATTAATGAATTCACATAAAATTTTATTTATTTTAATATAATATAATTTAATTATTTTCAATTTTATAAAATTAAATTTATAGAATTAAAATAATATTTTTTTTTTAATGAAATTCTAAATATATTTTACAAAAATTTATAAAATTTATTTATTTCAAAAGGATGTTAAAAACTAAAAGGTGAAAAATGCAAACAAAATAAATTAAAAAAAAAAATCTGGTCATTAACTCATTAATAAGGAAAGGTTTCTTTTCATAACATGTAGCAAAGACCTTTTGCTTGAAAATATCGGTGCTCACTGCTCATAGTCATCGTTTGCTTGAAATTCAACACAAAAAATACATGTTAGAAAGAAGGGATGGGAAAAAAAAATTAAATTAGTTGAAATTTGTAAGTTCTAACATTTTTTTTTTTTACATTTGCAAATCCACTAATTAATTGTGAAAACTATTGATATTTTATAATTATAATATTAATTAATTGTTCAATTAAAAAATATAATACGATTTATGAAAATTAATTTTTAATGTTATTTATTTATTTATTTATTTTATCGAGAGATATTATTATTGGAAAAAATATTTCACATCGAATATTGATAAAATAAATAAATAACTTATAATTGAGTGAGTGTTGGACTTGGCACAAGTCAATTGATTTTGTGCAAGTGGGTTCCAACACTTGTCTATTTATAAGTTCACTTATATGTGGGTCCGTTGACTTTAATATGGTATCAGAATTTAATGTCCAAACGGGCTAAGATCTTGGATTCTATATTCGAGTCCCCGTTATAGTTGTTGGACTGATGATAATGCCTATCAGTCAATCTATTTGTAAATAAGTGTTAACCGATTTGTTGACTTTATGGGATAGACCAAAATTCGATTGCATTTAAGGGGGTGTTGAAAAAAATATCTCACATTAAATATTGATAAAATAAATAAAGAACGGATCTATTAGTCTCAAGGCTTAAGACTTAACAAATCAAGCTAGACATCATTGTGTCAATTTCTATACTTCTCCGATGGCCTGGGAGCAAAATTTAGAATTTAACCAAGTGGTTTGTCTCATTGTTTGTCTATGCTAAATTAAGACTAATAGAAAGTGTTGTAGACTTGGTCTGTAGAAATTTGAGCTTTTATTAATTGTTTTGCATTCTACAAATAGAGTTTAGTCAACATATACAACATTTTTCTTTTTAATTTTTAGAAAATTATATGATTCTTTATTTATATATTAAAATGATGCACTTTCTTTTGTTGACTTGTGATAGTAATACATGAATATTGATTTTGATCAAGTTTGACCAAATATTCATCTTTTTTTTATATAGTTAAAAATATAATTTTTATTCATAAATAAATAAAAGTCATCCATAACATAAAAATTAAAATTTATTAAATTTAAAAAATAAATTGTAAATAATTAATGGTGGATCTAAGAATTCTATTAAGTGAATTCCATACTGCACAGTTAAATAAGAAGTTTTTTTTTATTCGTGTATTGGTACTTGTTTCATTAATTGCATTTTTGTAATAATATCCTAATTTTTATTTTGTATCAATTTTATCTTAATTTTGAAATTTAATTGCAATTGATTTAGAGCATCTCTATTAGGCTCTTCAAATCTATAAATATATTTATTTTAAAGAGTCAATGATAATTTATGAACTCCAATAAGCTTTTTAATTTGACAAAAATAAAATACAGAGTGGAGCTTGACTCTCCATATGTGAAGAGTCAAAACCAACTTTCTATGTAAAATATTTAATATGTATATTAAATATTATACATTCTTCAAAGCAAAAAGCAAAATAATTACTGATTATTTTTGTTTTGCTTTTTTATATATATTAAAAATACAATTGCAGGATATATACGTTATTCATTTATGCCAAGTTCTTCCATTTTCGTCCCAAATCATGAACTCTCAAAATAATCTAAATCTAGATTTTGATTGCAATGAAAATCTCCAATTTTCTATCCAAATTCCAGTATCTAATAATATTTCTTCTTTCATAAATACCCAAGAATTACAAGTATCTTCTTCACTAGAACCAAACTCTAAAAAATCAAGAGGTAGCAATTTTAGTACAGAGAAAGATATTCTCATCGTGTCGGCATGACTCAATATTAGTTTGGATGCAATTCAAGGAAATGAACAAAAATATAAGGCTTATTGGACTCAATTGTGGGAATATTTTCACAAATATAAGAAATTTGCTTCAGAGCGGTCACAAGTTTCTTTGATGAATCGGTGGTCGACGATCCAATTAGTCACAGACAAATTCTGTGGATGCTATGCACAGATTGAAACTAGAAATCAAAGTGGGATTAATGAGTAAGACAATGTCAGCTATATACATAAATCAAACATATAAATTATTTTCTTACCTTAAAATTAAATTATTCCTTTTGTATCTATATCAACGTGTATATATAAATATAAATATAATGACTTTTAAGGTAAGAAATCAATTTTTTTTAGAATATATATATTTATCTTTGGTAATAAATCAAACATGTAAATTATTTTTTTACCTTAAAAATCAATTATTCATTTATTTGGTGTGTGTGTGTATATATATATATATATATATATATATATTCAATATGGTGATATTTAGAATTTTCATTACGGTTGCAGTTAGTGATATTACCAAATATATAATCCAAACAAATATTTTTGTAATGTAAATAAAAGAGAGGTTGATTCTTAAAGTAACAAATTGATTTCTTAAATATGATAATGTTGATAACTAATTTTGTGGTGTAATTGGGTGTCTAATAGCATTATTGAAATATAATGATAGATAAATTTGATGATTGATTTAGTAATTGTTTACAAGTTATTTAATATAAAATTTAAATCAATGTAAATTTCCAAAGTAATAAATCAATCTATTGAATATAGTAATGTTGATGACTAATTGTGTACCTTAAATTTAGTTGTTTAGGTGCTTCTTAGTTCTAACATAATTTTATTACATATCAATTATTTCATTTATTTTTTTTTTCATTTTTTCATTTTGTAGATTGCTCATGCAAAATTATTGTACCAAAAGTTGAATCAAAGTAAACCCCCTTCCCAATTTGAGCATTGTTAGAATATATTAAAATTCCAACCAAAATGGTTAGAGGACTGCTAAAAGAAAAAGTCAATAAAAAGTAAACATAGAGGCTCTTCTCCGAATTTCTTATCTGCTCCAACTTTAGAGTATGTGGAACTTGGTGATGACAACATTCCTAATTCTAATTTTGTGGATCTAAAGAGACCATCTGGGAGGAAGGCTGAAAAAGATAGAAAAAAAAAAAAAGGAAAAATAAAGATCTTAAAAATGAGTCTTCAAATTTATGTGTGACCATGTTACAAGAAATGAAAGAAGAAAAAAAACAGTTTAATGAAAAGATGATAGAAATGTTTGAAAGAACATATGCACGACAACAAGAAAGGTTGGCTTATGAACAAGAAAAACTTGAGTTGGAACAAATGAAAAATGATGAAAGGATCATGTTGATAGATACAAATGGAATGTCAACAATGCTTGCAAAATTTTACATTCAACTCAAAGGAAAATTATAGCAAAAAGATCTAATAGCAATAGAATTTAGTTTATTTTTTATTGAATGTGGGTTGTTTACAAATTATGGAACTTGTATATTTTCTATATGTGTAATTAAGTTTGAATACCATTTTTATCATTTTTATATTTAAATTATTTTTGTCTGCATATGTTCTTAATATTGAAAACTATTCTCTTTGTTTTAGGAGGCAAAGGCAAATGAATCAACTTTTTTTTATTCCATTTTGAGTCATATAAGTAAGGATATTTATTTTCACTTGTAAAACTGAAAATCATAAATTGCTTAAAAAATGAGATACCACATAGTTTAGATAATAAAATTTGAATAAAGAAACATATATAAATGGATCATATAGGAAAGTTATAATATAATATTGTTTGTCTATAAATTTTGAGTTCCATGCATTTTTCATATATATTTTATAAGGTCTTGCTGGAGTTGAGAATGAATATCTCTATCCCTAATATGGTGATGACGTTGAATAAATTTCATAAGCTATCTTGTGTGCTCGTGCGAAACTGATACATTTGTATGGATATTAGATCTTTCATAGTTAAAATCTAAATTTTTAATATGTCGTTCATCTTCAACAATCATATTGTGCAATATAATACAAGCTTTCATGATATCATTTACAGTTTCACGATGCCAAAAACGTGTTGGACCATACACAATTACAAATCGTGATTGTAGTACTCCAAATGCTCATTCAACATCTTTTATTGTTGATTCTTGAGCTGCAGCAAACTGTTTATGTTTGTTACTTTGGGGATATGGAATCGTCTTCACAAATGTTGCCCATGGGGGGTATATGCCATTAACAAGGTAGTAGCCCATTGCATATTTATGGCCATTGATCGAGTAATTAGCTGGTGGAGCACGTCCTTCGGCAAGATCTGCAAATAAGAAAGATTGTTCTAAAACATTTATATCATTATGTGATCCAGGTAATCCAAAAAATGAATGTCATATCCAAAGATCATAAGAAGCTATAGCCTCAAGATTTATAGTTGGTTCATGAACATGACCAACATACATTCCTTTCCATGTCACTGGATAGTTTTTCCATTTTCAGTGCATGCAATCAATTCTCTCCAACATTGCAGGAAATCCATGACTTTTGCCTTCTTTTAGCAACCTAACTATATCCTTTTTATTCGGTGACCTCAAATATTTATCTGAAAAAATTGAAATCACAGCCTTAACAAATCTTTTTAAGCTCTCAATTGCAGTACTTTCACCAATTCTTACATATTCATCAACAAAATCTGCAGCAACTCCATATGCAAGCATTCTCATT
>CANXYC010566520.1:0-10287 GCA_948193065.1 Aleurites moluccanus | reverse complement strand
AACTGTCTCAAATCTCTGATCAATGGCCTCCTACCAATCACAATATGAGCACGACTACCCATCGACTTCCTATTCAGAGCATCCGCTACTACATTGGCCTTCCCTGGGCGATAGAGAATCTCGCAGTCATAATCCTTCAGAAGTTCTACCCATTTGTGCTGCCTCAAATTCATATCCTTCTACTGAAATATATACTATAGACTCTCATGTTCAGTATATATCTCGCATTTCGACCCATATAGATAATGTCTCCAAATCTTCAAGGCAAAGATCACAACTGCCATCTCCAAATTATGAGTCGGATAATTTACTTCATGCTTCTTTAACTGACGAGAAGCATAAGCAATTACCCTACCCATTTGCATTAGTACATTCCCTAGGCCAATCCATAAAGCATCACAATATACTGTAAATTTCTCCCCCTCAACTGGTAATGCCAAAACCGGAGCACTGGTAAGGCAATACTTCAGAGTCTAGAAGCTATGGTCACACTCATCCGTCCAGACATATCGCTCTTGTTTCCTCATCAGTCTAGTCAAAGGAGTTGCAATATGGGAGAAATCCTTCACAAATCTCCGATAATAACCAGCCATACCCAGAAAACTGCACACCTCTGAAACACTGGCAGGCTGGGTCCAATTAACTACCGCCTCAATCTTCTGAGGATCCACCATAATACCATCCTTGCAGATAACATGCCCAAGAAAGCACACCTCAGTTAACCAAAACTGACACTTAGATAATTTAGCGTATAGCCGATGCTTCCGAAGTGTTTGCAAAACTATCCTCAGATGCTCTCTGTGCTCCTCCTCACTCCTGGAATAAATAAGTATGTCATCAATAAATACGATGATAAACTTATCCAAATATGACCTAAACAACCTATTCATCAAATCCATGAACGCCGCTGGTGCATTAGTCAACCTAAATGTCAACACTAGAAACTCATAATGTCCATAGGGGTCCTGAAAGCAGTCTTGGGTATATCACTCTGCTTGATCTTCAACTGATGATACCCATAGCTCAGATCAATCTTAGAAAAATGGCTAGCACCCTGCAGCTGATCAAATAAGTCATCTATCCGAGGCAACGGATACTTGTTCTTCATTGTGACTTTGTTCAACTGCTTGTAGTCAATACACATCCTCAATGAGCCATCTTTCTTCCTCACAAACAGTATCATTGCACCCCAAGGAGAACTGCTCTATCTGATGAACCCTCTACCCAATAGCTCCTGTAACTGTGTCTTCAACTCGTTCAGTTCAGCTGGAGCCATTCTATATGGTGGAATGGATATCGGGTCTGTGCCTATATACACCTCTATCTTAAACTCAATCTCTCTGTCAGGGGGCAATCCTGGTAACTCCTCAGGAAATACATCAGGAAACTCCTAAACAACCGGTATCTGATCCAACTGAACAGAAGATCTCTGTACATCCACTACATGAGCCAAGTAGGCTAAACAACCTTTCCCAATCATCCTCCTAGCCTGGATAGCAGAAATCAGGTTAATCCAAAACTCCCGAATATCACCCTGAAACTCAAATTCCTGCTGCCCCTCAAGCTGGAATCTAACCCTGTTTCGATAATAGTTTATCACTGCACGGTGTCTCGTCAACCAATCCATACCTAATAGAACGTCTAACTCAAGCACAGGCAACTCAATCAAATCAGCAAGCAGAATACGATCATCAATCTCAACAATACAATCAGGATAGAAATAATCAACATCCACAGCATCACCCATAGGAGTAGTAATAGTCAATGGCATATCTAATAACCTCCTCTCCTTATTCAATTTGAATGCAAAATGTGGTGACACAAAAGAATGAGTTGCACCCGAATCGAATAAGGCATCAACAATCTCATTCTGAATCAAGATTGTACTTGTAACCACATTATTGGATCTCTGGGCCTTCTGGGTGTTAACAGCAAATACTCTGCCCTGGAGCCTGACTGCCATTGGGAGCCTGTCCTTCCCTGCCTCTGCCTCTAGCTGTAGCCTCTCTACCCAGATTCTGACTAGCTTGCACCACTGGCTGAGATACTCTAACCGATGGCTGCTGATCAGCCCTCACTAGACAAGTGTTAATATAATGGCCCTGTTGGCCACACCTTAAACATGCACCCGTCCACCTCCAACACTCCCCTCCATGCCTACTACCATAATACACACAAGTATTAATATTGGGTGCCTGTGTAACCGGCCTCGAAGAACCCTAAGAGTAAGCAGATGCTGACTGAATCACTGGCTGTCCCCTACTTTATAATCTCCTCCTCTGACTACTAACTAGAGATCTCTGCTCAAATCTGGGCACTGGCTCAATTGGTCTAGAATGGGAGTTGCTCTCCCCCCTCCTACTCTGTGATCCTGGACCACCTTTCCTTTTCTGATCCCTCTTTGCCCTCTCTGTCTTGTATTTCTCCTCCATCTGAGTAGCCTTGTCTATCACTGTGATCAATGAAGAAAACTCTGTAGCAAGTAAGGCATTATGCAGTATAACATTATGCAGTACAGCATGCAGACCCCTTCGAAATCTACTAATCAGGTCAGCCTCCGTCGGTAAAATGTGAGCAACATACCTACTCAATTGTATAAACTCCTCGGCATACTCCTCTATAGATCGGTCCCCCTGCTCAAGCTGCTCAAATCTGACCAAATTACGGGTCCTCACACCCTCAGTAATAAACTCGTCAATCAGACCCTGCCTGAACTCTGCCTAAGTAGGTGGGTGCTCTCCATAAAGTCTAGTCTCCATATGCCTTGAGAACCAAGTCCATGCTTTACCCTTAAGCAACAAACCAACTAACTCTACTAATCTCAACTCTGAACAAGGTAGTCTCCTCACTACCTTCTCCACCTCCTCTAAGAAGTCAACTGGATCTGTACCTCTATCTCCCCTGAACTCAGGTAAGTTTAGCTTCAGAAAGCTAAACATTGATACTCCTCCCTCCTTAATCTCTCTCCTACCACCCTGTACAGCTGGCTCCCTCTGAGCCCCCACTGGCTGCACAGGAGCCAGTGCCACTACCTCAGGTACTACAGGTGGAGGTACTAATGTTAGAGCAGGTAGTGGCTATGCCTGCTGTCTCTCCCTCCTAATCTCAGCCATCTCCCTCCTCAGCTCCATCAAACCTTTCATCATCTCTACCCTCCAAGGGTCATCTCCCCTCTCTGAATCCTCTGAAGTTCATCAGGATCGGGATAAACCCTCTGATACACTAATCTCCCTCACTAGCGACTCATTGGAGGCAATCTCAGCCTCTCTTGTGTCTCTATCCCTGCTGTCGGACATCTCTGTAATTTATCAAAAATAATAATAACAGTCTCAGAATGCAACAAAAATGAAGAATAATAACATATAACAGATGATAACAACAAATGACGACAAATGAAATCCTATGCTCCATGGTATACTTAATTCTACCCCATTCTGTAACTAGTCACTATTCCTTTGTAATTCAGTCACTATTCATCTGTAACCTAGATTCACATTCTGTAAACCTTATGCTCTGATACCACCTCTGTCACAACCTAGTTTCCCAGACCATGACGGTCTTAGGGCACGGGAAATGCCAATGGCGACCGGCACCCGTAGAACCCAGTATCGCATGCATCATCTAAAAACCTCAATATATTATTAATATTAATTAATTACCAGTCATTCTGTTAACCTGCCATGTATTCTGTAATCATTCTGTAATTGGCTGTAACCATTCAATATATCATATCGTAATACCATCATAAAACTCATAATAATATCATCAACATCATATATACAATGTTCATCTCCTAACTAACCCATACATACCCATGGAGCAGCTAGATCATGAACACCAAAATAAATATACAGAATATAAAAAATATATATAATGGTCTGTAGCAAAAATTCACGGAAGACAGAAGACTGGATTCTGCAACTTACTCCTCTTCTGAAATAGGTAAATAATGAAATGGTGAGTATAGATGATATTCAGTGAATTTATATGCATCACAATAAATAATGGGCATCAATAAACAATAGTATCAGTCAATGAGATAACAATTTACAGAATAAATGTCAGGGTACAGTAAAGTCAAAAAATATCATATAGGCTAAGTTACATATAGAAAGACAGATAATGGGATGGACTGTATGAAAAGAAATCATACAATCTCCAGTCAGTCAATATGGACCATGTAGGTCTCCAGTATCAATGAGCATAAGGCTGATCAGGCCCTATGGCTAGGACCATAACCCTTCCTAGCTAGGGTATTAGTAGTACAATGTGCACATCGCCGATAATATTTTCCCACTACTCTATCGGATCGGTAGCCCTGCCAAATCATATCAGGGTCAATAACGAGGGATACCATAAGCAACAATGGCATCCAGATAACAGTCAGTTCAATATCAATCAATACAGTATTCAATATACTCAATAGCAATGTCAAATACAATGTACAATCAATGATATAAGGTTTGGTAATAAGGAAAGACATAAAACAAAAGTTGGTTCGATGGCCGTAATTGGTAGGTCAATTGGCATGCCAATGTCTCTGGCGACAATGGCATACAATTGGTAGGCCTATGGCATACAAACCCATAGGCCAATGGCAAATGAACTCGGCATTTCATCGAACACTTAGTGGGCATACAATGGCAAGTCAATAGGTTAGGTTTTGGTGCAAATTTGACTTACCCAATCAAATCAACAACAAACCACATTGTCAAACAAAGTATAGGTATCAAAGAAACACAATTAAACAAGGTTAAAATGGATCAAATTGGTAAGGAAAACATGGCAAAAATCAAACAATTCCAAAGGCATTATAAGGGCAATAGGATTCGGCCACTTAGGGTTTTTCACCAAAGGGTTCCAATCAACAATTCATTGGTACAAACATGTTAAATGATGCAATGTAAACTCACCTAAGCCTCCAAATAGCTTTTGCATAATCCAATTCCATCAATTTTCACCAATTAGCCCAAATTTGCTTACTTTGAAATTTACATTGGTTCAATCTCCAATTCTACACAAATTAATCCATCAATTAGTTACCTAAACACTTCCAATTAATTAATTCTAACATCAATTAACATAAACACATCTTAATTCAACATATCATTCTATACAACTTCAATTTAAGCAACCAATTTGGGGATTTCAATATAATTGGATAAATTAGTGCAATTAACTATCATGCCCATTCAATTGAATCTAAATAACATCTAAATCATCAATCAAAATCAAGAAATAAACTCATTACCTCAAAATCACCAAAGTGGCCGAAATCTCCTTTAGGTTATTCCTCCAAATCCTTAACTCCAATCTACAAATTAATGATAAAAATGGATTTAGCTAGGTTGATTTGTTACTTTTCTATAAACTTTCCTTAGAAATCTATAAGGAAAATGAAGGATTGAAGATGGAAGAAGAAGAAAATGGGTTCGACAATGGAAGAAGAAGAAGAAGAAAAATGGTGGAAAATTGGCTAAGGTAAAATTAATAGAAAAATCATAATGCACAATTACAACTAACTCTTCCAAGTTTCATCCATTTCACTTTAGTTTTTAAATTTTCTGTAATTTATTTTGACAAGTCTGTTAGGATTTAGATATCAGAGTAGGGAGTGAATAGACTTATTTTAATTTATACTTATTTATAAAAATGGTTCTGGAGTCATTCTATAACTCCAACCGATCGCTTTCCACTATTCACCTTGAATTTCTATTTATTTACAAAAATGTCATTACTTACTTTTTCAATGTTCTTAAATGATTTTCACTTCTTCTTTTTTTACCAAAATTACACATAAATTATGGTCATCTTTTACCCCCAGATCAACTTCAGAAATTCTTCCGTTGATCAGACTGCTAATTTCTCGGCAGTGTTCCCGACACTGCCGCTTTCCGAAAAAATTTCAAGTTTGCTTTCTAACTGTGTCTCTAAAATTATTTCCCATCATTTCAAGACTAATGGACCACATACTGAGAATTAATTCATGCTTACATGTTATAGCTTTCTAGGGTATTACAGGTAAAATAAAGAAAAAGTAAACTAATCAATAAATTAAACATGTTCATACTAAAATTAACAAAGAAATAAACAAGTAGAGAAAGTAAAAACTCTATTTGACGATCTCTTTGAATGATTAAAGGTCTTGAAACTCCAAAAATCATTTTCTCTAACCTCTCTTAAGTCTCCTTAGCTCCCAATAATGATATATATTTTTCCCAAGCCTTGGTTATCATTTTATAGACTTCATTTCTGAAGGCAGAGCAAAACACCGGGTAGGTACATGAAATACCATATACAAGGCTCAAAATATCGGGTACAAGTATTTCACGTATTTGGTGAAATACCAGGTAGGCAGCGAAATACCGGGTATAGTGGCAAAATACCGAGTACCCGATATTCGCTACTGTTTCTTGGGCTGTATTTATACTTCAAATACCAGTTCTTCTTCTTCAAATACCGGTATTCGCTCCAAATACCCGGTGCTCGGTATTTCATCCCCTGATGAATTTTTTCAACTGAAAATCCAAAATTTCGATTTTCAAACATTCAAAATAAAATAAAATCAAATAAAAATCATTATTCAAAAATAAAATCATAACCAAAATCATAAATCTAATCAAATTTAAATTAAAAATATTGTACAAAATCAAATTTAAATCCCATCAAATCTACCAAAATATTACTAAATCCTTATTTCAAATTGAAATTCAAAACTATATTAAAATTAACCTAACTTATACAAAAACTTAATTAATTAACTACAAAATGATACTTAAAATACTAATAAAAACACTCAATTTTAATGTCTAACAAGGGTTAACCTCTGAACTACTATAAATTGGCTAAGCTTTCTCTAACTCAATCTATTTATATTGCTTTGCTAATATTTATATTGGTTATCATTGCAATTGAACTTTATTTATGCTTAAATTTTCTATATTCCTATTCACCCCCTCTAGGAATATTGCCATAGTAGGATAACAATTGATATCAAAGCTTATGTTAGAGCTTACGATCTATTTCTATAGTAGGAACCCCCACTTCTACTTCTGTTTATTTTTTATGAAGGACAATGCTCAACAAGACCACCACTATTTCGTAGAGTCAACTACAATCAATGAAAAGTTAGAATGAGAGTTCACATATATTCCAAAGGATGTGAACTATATGAAGTGATAGAGAAATGACCATATGTACCTATGATGGAGAACTCATCTACTCTAAAAGAATATTCGACATATACGGCTGATGATAAAAGAAAAATAACAATCAAATTTAAAACTATAGATCGTTTATTTTTCTCACTTAATGCAACATAATTCAATCATGTGTCGCCATGTGATTCAAAAAAAGAAATTTGGGATGTGCTCAAAGTAACTTATGAAGACGCAAACCAAGTAAAAGGCACAAAAATCAATATACTTATGTCTAGCTTTAAAAATTTCACTATGAAAAAAGAAGAAACGACTATTAAAATGTATAAAAGATGCACTACTAGAAGGGGCTTTACAAAGTTATCACTCAAAATGAGTTCATTGCAAAACTTTTGAGATCACTATCGATAAAATTTGACGTCAAGGTAGATGCCATTGAAGAATCCAAGAATTTAAGCTCTTTAACTCTTGAAGACTTAATTGAAAATCTTATGACTTTCGAGTCAAAGCTTAGTAGAGAAGCTATTAAAGAAAATGAAGAAGAGAAGTCTTCCAAGAAAGAAAAAATGATTACTTTAAAAGCAATTGTTGAGAAGAACAATGATTCTTCTAGTGAGGAAGAGAAAGATAATGAGATAGCTCTTTTACTAGAATGTTTGACAAATTCTTGTCAAGAGATAAACTCAAAAGAAAGAACCTCAAAGATAAGAATAAGACAAAAGACAAGAAAAATGAAATTATATGCTTTGAATGCAAGAAGCCCATACACATAAAAATGGATTGTCCAAATGCCAAACATAAGAAAAGAAATGAGAACAAAGAAAGTAGACTCAAAAATAAAAATAAAGCTTACATCGCTGGGAGCAAAAGCGACACTTCAAGTGATGATGAATCCTCCAAAGAAGAAGAAGAGGAGAAAATCAACATATGTCTTATGGCATTGGAAAATGAAAAGATAATGGATGAAAATGCACTCAAGTTAAGTTCTAAATCCTACACTCTTTTTGAATTAGAATGTGCATTCAATGAATTGATGAATTTTTTTTTGGATGTTTCAAAAGAAAACAAAGTTTTAAAGAAAACTTGAGTAAGTTGAAACTTAAGCTTGTAGAGAGTTTATCAAAAGAAAATTCAAATGTTGACGTTGAAAAAGAATTACTCTCAACTCAAATTTCAAACCTAAAAAATGATTTTACAAACCTCTTATGTGAAAATGAAAAGGTCAAGAGTAAACTTAAACGTTCAAATGAACTTCTTAGTAAATTCACTAAGGAAGCAAAACTCTTGAACATATCATTACTTCACAAAAAGCGATTTTTTATAAAGCGGGTTTTGGATATCACACAAAGTTAAAGGTAAAGAAGATTAATTATTTCTTTGAAAAAAAGGTAATGAATCCTAAAAGGATGATGAAATGCAATCATTGCAAATATTTTGGTCATACATTGCAAAGGCGTCCTATTAAATACAAGATATCTTATACCATCAAAAGAATGTGGATTCCAAAATAATCAAATCCAATTGATGAAAGTGTAAGAATTCTCAAGTATGCTAATATGTATGGACCCAAAAGAACTTAGGTACCAAAGAAGGGATGAATTGTGTTTGCAGGTACAAAAGAATAAGAAGAACAATTGAATCTTGGATGACCAGTGATAAATCAAAATTTGTAGTGCTTAAAGCCAAAAGTGGAAATGTGAGCTTTGGTGATAACTTCATGTAATATCTGCCATTTTTGAAGTGTATTTATTTTGTATGTTTGGAGAATTTAAATTTTTAAATGAGAATATTGAAAATTTTAGAAACTTTTGCCTTGGATGCTGCAGAATTCAGTGAGGATCATTTCATGTTCTTAAAGACATAATTTGGTTAAATGTAAAACATGAAAGTTGTTAGTTTATGTCTTAGCTATAATTATGTAAAAGGGTTTGATAAAATTCTATGTATGTAATGAGTTTTGTTTATTTGAGTAAGGCTTGTCTGGTTAAGAATTTCTACAGGGATGCAGTGTCTGTTTGGAATTACTGGGAATGTCTGACGTATAATTAGCTGAAGTGGTGAACATGAAAAATGTTCCTTTGTATGTTGAGATAATGACTGTAAAATTTCAGAATTTTTGGATAAGTATATCTCAGTGGAGAGTGATTTGTATTAGGGCTGTTCGGTTAGATTTTGAGGCAGGAGTCTGGATGAATTTTGGGAGAGTCACTAAGGTCGGTGTGAAGATTATTTTGATTTGAAATTTTGCTATGTTGTCTTTCTGCCTGTTGATTGTAAGTGACAAGAAGAATTGGTAAGTTTGGATAATTGTAACTCATTTGCGAGCTGGCTTAAAGTGGGATGTTCAAGCAGGAATTTAACTTAGAAGTATTTGTTATGGAGAGCCAGCATGATGCGAGAAGACATTTTGCGGATTGGCAATGCGAGGTGGAACTATGGCGAAGTGATGAAGAGCTTTGGCGAAGAGCTAAGGTGAAGAGGATTGGGTGAAGAGGCATTATGCGAGGAGGCATTATTCGAAGAGAGATTGTGTGAAGTGATAGTTCCTGAAGAAGCGAAGAGGCGAAAAAGCATTGCCGAGGAGGCATAAGCGAGGAAGAGTTGCGAGGAGAGTCTGGCGAGGCAGCATATATGAGGTAACATATGCGAACTGGAATGTGCGAGGCAGCTTTGACGGATCAAGATTGGCGAGTTGGCAAGTGTGAGCTGGGAATGAGAAGTGGGATTGGCAAGCTAGTTAGGAGAGGTAGCTTTGCCGAAGCAGGTTTGGCGAGGCGAGCTGGCTAGCGTGTTTCTGGAGCAGAGGTCTATTTAAACCCAGCAACCCTAGTAGCAATTTTTCACGATTTTTTTCTTTCTTCCTTCGTCAATCTCAGTCTTTTTCTCAAATTTGTTCCATTTTATATTCTAAGGCACTAATACTTAGATTAATGCAATAGACTTCTAGATTAGTCTATATTAAGGCAGAACCATTAAAATTTGAGCAGTATTGGCAGAAATCTCAGTTTGAAGAAAATAAGGTAAATTTTCTTCCTAAGTTATTTTCTTTGGATTTATTTAAGTATATGGGGTTAGGATAATTAATTCTGGGTATATAGAATTTATTACTAGTAATCTGAAGCAATTAATG
>CANXYC010566359.1:0-26253 GCA_948193065.1 Aleurites moluccanus | reverse complement strand
AATTTCAATCAAATTTAACAAGTAAGAAGCAAATAGGAATCATGTGAACTTGATCCAAGAAGACTGATAAAGTCACTTACATTTCATATATATATATATATATATATATATATATATATATATCAGCTGGAAATTCAGTTTAAGGGTATCATAGAATTATCATCTCATGGTTTGATAATACAATATCAAGCATATAATAATTATGTACGTGAAAATTAATAACATTTGGTTATGTTATTTCGTAAAAGTAGCAAACAAATGCAATGTTTATACTTACCTTTACACAGTTTCTCCTTAAATTTTCTTTAACAAATTGCTCCACTCCAAACTCTTCAATTTCCTTGGTTTCCTCCTCCTAAGAAATTTTCCCAAATATTCAAAATTAGAATTTTTCTTAATCAATAATACTCACTATGATTTCTTAATAATTAACCATCTTAGAGTTTCTATTCTTAATTCTCAATCAATAATTAATTCATCTCTTAATGAAAAATATGCATTTAATTCGAATTTACTGTTCATGTTACTATTCATGACAGTCCATAAATTTTGATTCTTCCAATATTAATTATAACGTATAACTTTAAAATGCTTGCAATAAATTTCTTATACCCATAATTAAATATTCTGACCATCCGAATTTATTAATCTAACAAGAATTGACATTTGAAGAAAATTTACCTTGTTTTTTCGAAAACTGATTTCCTGAAATATTCTGCTTAAATCTGATGATTACTGCCTTATAATATGTTAATCTAGAGATCTAATGCATTAATTTTGAGTATTAATGCCTTAGACAAGAAATGGAACTATTCTAAGAAAGACTGAAGAAGAATGAAGAAAAAAGAAAGAAAATCACACAGAAAATTGTTATTGGGCACTGGGTTAAATAGGCCACTGCCCAAAATCCCGCTCGTCAGCTCGCCTCGCCAACCTGCCTCTGCAATGCTACCTCGCATAAGCCAACTCGCAATTCCCAACTCACACTTTCCGGCTCGCCAAACTGATCCGGCAATGCTACTTCGCAACAGGCACTTCGCGAATCCCACTTCGCATAACCAGCTCACAAATGCCACCTCGCATATGCTGCCCCTCCAAACTCTTCCTCGCATATGTCACCTCGACAATGCCTCTTCGCCTCTTCGCCAACTCGCTTCACCTATTTCCCTTTTTGCCAAACTCTGCTCGCGAACGGCCACTTCGCACATTCCCTCTTCGCCAAACTTTGCTCATGAACTGTCACTTTGCACATTCCCTCTTCGCCAAATCCTTCTTTGCATATGCCACTTCGTATATGTCTCTTCGCCAATTACCACCTCGGCAAATCTCACCTCGCCACTTCACCACTTCACTAGCTTGCATTTCCAGCTCGCAAAATGTCACCTCGCATTTTGCCGGCTCGCCATAACCAGATCCTACTAAGCTAAAACTCTTCCTCGGTAACTTATACTTAATCAGCTCACAAATGAGTTACAAACATCCAAACTTCTTGATTCTTTTTTACACTCAAAATAGACATATAGAGGCTCAACATATCCAATATTCAATTCACAAAGGCAATTACATAGACTATGGTGACTCTCTAAATATCACTCAGACTTACTGCCCACAATCCATCCTAATAGGCCTGAGAAAATCCACTCTCCACTACTATATACTTATCCAAAATTCCTAAAATTTTACAGTCAACAACACAACACACAAAAGAACATTTCTCATGTTTATACCTTTGGCTCAAACTATCTCATTCATTCCCAGAAAATTCAAACATACATAGATTTTTACCAAGCCATTTAACAGAATTAGAGATGAAACATAAATCCACAACTTCTATGTTTTGCACTTTACTAAATTATTTCTTTAAAATCATGCAATTATTCTCACAAAATCCTGCAACCCAAAAATTTAATGCATCTACTCACAACATTCATACCTTAAATTAATTAATTCTTTAAGTATAAAATTAATAAAATACAACAAAATGGCAGATATTACATTCTTCCCCCCTTAAATAAATTTATCCTCAAATTTATAATAATCTGCCTCAAGCCTGAAATAAATGGGGATATTTATCTTGCATGCTTCACTCACTTTCCCATGTACAGTCTTCTATAGCTTGGTTTCTCCATAAAATCTTAACCATTGGTATCTCCTTATTCCTTAGCTTCTTAACCATTCGATCCACAATGGAAATTGGAGTTTCTTCATATGTCAAATCCGGTTAGAGGTCCACTTCCGGCACTTGTAGCACATAAGAAGGATCGACAACATACTTCCAAAGTATCGATACATGAAATACCGAATGCACCTTATCCATGCTATGAGGTAATGCCAACTTGTATGAAATCTCCCCAACCTTGCTCAAAATCTCAAAAGGTCCGATAAATCTTGGAGACAGTTTGCCTCTCTTGCCAAACCGTAAAACTCCTTTGATTGGAGAAATCTTTAGAAATACAAGATCTCTAATGGAAAACTGAAGATCCTTCCTTTTTGGGTCGGCATAACTCTTTTGTCGACTGAAAGTTGTCTTCAATCTTTCTCAGATCAATGGAACCTTTTCTTAAGTATATCTTATCAATTATGGTCCTTCAATATGCTTTTCTATAATTTCATCCCAACACAATAGAGATCTGCATTTCCTACCATACAAAGCTTCATAAGGAGATATCTAAATCGTGGAATGATAGCTGTTGTTGTAGGCAAATTCTATCAAAGGCAAGTGAGCATCCCAATTTCCTCCAAAGTCTAGAATGCACATCCTCAGCATATCTTCTAGAGTTTGGATGGTCCTCTCTGATTGCCCATCTATTTGCGGATGGAAAGCTATGCTAAAACAAAGCTGAGTACCTAGACATTCTTGCAATTTTTGCCAAAACCTCGAGGTGAACTGAGTACCTCTATCTGAGATAATCGAAACTGGAACTCCATGAAGTTTGACAATCTCATCAACATAAATTTGGGCATACTAGGAAGCTCCATAAGTTGTCTTGACTGGCAAGAAATGAGCTGACTTGGTTAACCTATCCACAATGACCCATATTGAGTCATAGCCTTTTGAAGTTCTCGGCAATCCAACCACAAAATCCATAGTCACCCTCTCCCATTTCCATTCCGGCAAATGCAACTCTTGGAGTAACCCCGATGGTTTCTAATGCTCAAACTTGACTTGCTGACAAGTTAGACATTTGGCTACAAATTCTGCAACATCTCTTTTCATTCCACTCCACCAATATGAACTCTTAATGTCATGGTACATCTTTATTGCACCTGGATGCACATTGTACTTAGCATGATGTGCTTCCTTAAGAATCATACCTCTCAACCCATCTATTGCTGGAACACAAATCCTGCTACCATGCCTCAATATGCCATCAGCCACCTTAAATCCTGGAGCTTTATCTAACCCCACATCATTCTTTATCTTTACCAACTGAGGGTCTTTGTCTTGAGCTTCTCTAATTTGATCTATGAGAACTGGCTTGACTTGGAAATTTGCCAAAAGCACTCCTGAATCTGACAATTCCAAACTGATTCCCATATCATGCAATCTTTGCACTTCTCTCACTAAAGGCCTTCTAATCACTTGAATATGGGATAAACTCCCCAAGGACTTCCGACTCAATGCATCCGCTACCACATTAGCTTTCCCTGGATGGTACAAGATTTCACAGTCATAATCCTTAAGCAATTCAACCCACCTTCTCTGCCTAAGGTTAAGATCTTTCTGCTGGAATATATATTTCAAACTCTTATGATCTGTGAAAATCTCACACTTCTCACCATACAGGTAATGTCTCCAGATCTTCAATGCAAACACTACTGCAGCCATCTCAAGATCATGAGTTGGATAATTCATCTCATGTTTCCTCAACTGCCTCGAAGCATAAGCTATCACCCTTCCATGCTGTATAAGCACACAACCAAGCCCCACTCTTGATGCATCACAATACACCGCATATCCTCCTTCACCAGACGGCATAGCTAAGACAGGTGCCGTGGTGAGACAAGTCTTTAACTTCTGGAAGCTCTCTTCACATGCATCCGACCAGAGAAATTTAACTTGTTTCTGGGTAAGCTTGCTCAAATGAGCTTCAATCTTGGAGAAGTCTTGAACAAACCTCCTGTAGTATCCTACCAAACCCAAGAAATTTCTGACTTCTGAAACATTCGTAGGTTTAGGCCAGCTAAAATTGCATCAACCTTTCTAGGATAAACTTTAATCCCTTCTTTGCTCACTATATGCCCTAGAAAACCTACATTCTCAAGCCAGAATTCACACTTTGAAAACTTGGCAAATAGCTGATGTTCCCTTAAAGTCTGCAACACGATTCTAAGGTGTTCCTCATGTTCTTCTTTACTCTTAGAATACACAAGAATGTCATCAATAAACACAATGAAAAACTTGTCCAAGAATGGTCTGAACACCCTATTCATCAAATCCATGAATGCAGCTGGTGCATTTGTCAATCCAAATGGCAACACTAAGAACTCATAGTGTCCATATCTAGTACGGAATGCTGTCTTTGATACATCTTCATTCTGAATTCTCAACTGATGGTACCCCAACCTCAAGTCTATCTTGGAGAAATGACTTGCACCTTGCAACTGATCAAATAAATCATCTATTCTTAGCAAAGGATACTTATTCTTGATAGTTACCTTGTTGAGCTACCTGTAGTCTATGCATAGCCTCATAGAAGCATCCTTCTTCTTCACAAAGAGTACAGGTGCTCCCCACGGTGAACTACTGGGTCTAATAAATCCTTTGTCAAGCAAATCTTGCAACTGAGTCTTCAATTCTTTCAACTCAACTGGTGCCATACGGTAGGGAGGAATAGAAATTGGACTCGTGCCAGGTAGCAACTCTATACCGAACTCTATCTCTCTATCCGATGGCAAACTAGGAAATTCTTCAGGAAATACATCCGAGAACTCATTGACTATTGAAATATGCTCCAAACCTTTCACTTTTTTACTAGTGTCACGGACATATGCCAAATATCTTTGGCAACCCTTTCTCAATAACCTTTGTGCCCCAATGGCAAATATAACATTGTACGGTGCTTCACTCCGCTCCCCTTGGAATTCAAATTCATCACCCGAAGGTGGCTTAAAGATAAGCTTCTTCCCATTATAATCTATAATGGCATAGTGCTTGGATAACCAATCCATGCCCAAAATTACATCAAACTCCAACACTGGCAATTCAATCAAATCTACATTCAAGCTCTTGCCACCTATGCTAACCACATAGGATGAATAGGAATTCTGAACTTCTATCTCTTCCTATAAAGGAGTAGAAACAACCAATACATTATCAAGAAATTTATAGGGCACATGCAACTTCTTAGCAAAGCATGATGATACAAATGAATGCGTAGCTCTCGAATCAAACAATACTCTAGCATTCAAAGCTTGAATCAGAAGAATACCTGTAACTACTGTATTGGATGCTTGGGCTTCGTGCTATGACAAGGCAAAAACTCTCCCTCTGCCTCTACCTATAGGAGCTGATCCTGAAGCCTAAGACTCATGTTGACCTGATCCTCTGCCAATCTCAATAGTCCTGCCCACATTACCTCTACCTCCTCCTAGCTGCTGACTGATGCTCCTCTCTCTGCTCATATGAACTGTAGCCTGAGAAGCCTGATGTCTAGTTCCAAAAGAAGGCTGTGGACAATACTTAAGAAGATGACCATGCTGTCCACACCCATAACATATGCCTGACCCAAAGAAGCAAGGTCCTCTATGAAGCTTACCACATGTAGGATATGAAGGGTTAGTCCTAGGTGGTGCGGAACTGGCTGCACTATGGCTCACTTGAGGAACAAATCCAGAGGGATTCGGTCTCTGCTAGGATCTCCCTGGTGGTCCTCTCAATCCCCCCTGAGAAGCTGAGCGAGGCAAAATATTCATACTTTTTATCCCACTATCCTGCCTAGAAGAACTTCCAATTTTAGCCTTCTTCTTCTCTTCCGTCTCTGATCTGGCTTCCATTTCCCTGTTCTTAATTATTCTTGCTTTATCCACCAACTTGGAATAAGAATCAAATTCCATAGCAGCTAGAAGTTTAAACAATGGAGCCACCAATCCCCTACGGAACTGTTGAATTCATGCCGCTTTTGTAGGCACAAGGGCTAGAGCAAACTTACTCAACTGACTGAATTTCTTTGTATATTCTGACACTGTCATACCCGGAGTCTGAACCAACCTCTCAAACTCGATGGATTTAGCGTCCCTTACACTCTCTGAAAGAAACTCATCAAGAACCAATTCTTTAAATCTCTCCCATGATAAATCTTCATTATCCCGAAGCATACCAGAAATGCTTCTCTTGAACAAGTCCTTTGCTTTTGCCTTCATTAAATACCCCACAAATTCAATAGCCCTTCTGTTCGAAATCCACAGAATTTGAACTTTCTCTTCTATTTCCTCTAAGAAATCCGTAGAATCCACTTCACCCTTATATTCTGAGGCCTTAAGCTTGAGAAATCTTTCAAAGGATACCTCTTCTTCTTGACGTATTACCGGTGGTGGAACTACCGGAGGAATAAGGATTTTTAGAACAACCTGTACTAGAGGAGCCTGCTGCTGCCTCTGCTGAGTAATAAACTCAGCTAATACCTCATAGTTTCTCTGCAGCTGGTCTAACTATTGTACAATATGAGCCACATCTACTGGTGGCACAGGAGGAATCTCATCTCCTCTATCCCCACCTACTGAACCCTCTTCGAAAGGAAATTCCCGCCTACGATTGCCTCGCCCTCATCCTCTACCACGACATGGAGACATCTCGATACTGATAAGAAGAACAAACATTAGCAGACTCATTATGCATACTTAACACAGATATATATATCAAAGGAAGACACAATTGGACGAGACATGATCCTATGCTCCGTAGTTATCTTAATCAATACTTATACTAATGCTCATTCATCTCTATCTATTTTCTATGTCATGGATTGTAAACCTAGAGCTCTGATACCACCTCTGTCACACCCCAACTCCAGTGGTGTGACGGTCCTAGGGCAAGGGTAAGCTTAAGGCCACCATAAACCCATAGAACTCACATGTCATGAATCTCATACATAATATATCAATTATAAATATCATATAATATCATACAATGATCATTTCTATAAATTTAATTAAACATCAATTATATCTTTTCCATTATCATTTCATAGCTTTCTCTTGTTCCTTACTGATCAAAAGATGCATCTCACATCACTAAGGAACAAGAGTACCCAAAAGGTAACATTTCATACATCAAACATTATCATCCTCAAATGACTAACTACGGAGCTCTAGAGTACACTCCCAATACATATTGTGTCATAATACCATTTAATGAATATACATAATCATATTTCAAAATAATTACAATATAGGCTTCTTGGGAAGAAAGAGTCAAGAAGCTTGATCTTCTCTATTACCTCCCTCATGAGCTATGCTATCACCTGAAATCCATAGAAGAGGAGTGAGCCTTCAACTCAGTAAGATATGAACATCGTAAATTAAGAATCTAAATATCAAATCATAATCATGGGTATATATTTATATATATGGGTATGAAAGAATCACAATCTTTTACTTGAAGGAACATGAGGGCTTGCAATAATTAGCAATATCAAATCATATCACAAATCAAATCATGGTTCTTATTTGGAATATAAAATGCCTACAAATAATGGCATTATCAAATCTCATATGATAGAACTGATCTCCTGTCATATCATACATATCAGTAGCCTTGCTATTTTGATGTGAACGTATGCTTGGCCAGGCATGCAACTAGAGCTCATGGTCCCCTCTAGGTGGAACAATGATAAAAATCCTATCAGCTGGGCTCCCAAAGTGTACTATGGACCAATGAATTTACTCTCATTGGAAAGAGCATTCTATCCATAGGGTCATATGGTTTCAATCTCATAAAAAGCATATTGGTCGCAAGACCATCAACATAAATCATCATTCGAATCTGGTTTAACAAGTAAGAAACATATGAAATTGATCCAAGAAGGTTGATCAAGTCATTCACATTGTACAAATATATAAATATGGATGAACAAATATAAGAATACTTGGTCACATTATTTCAAAGAACGATAATCAAATGAGATGTTCATACTTACCTCTGACATAATTTCTCTTAAATTTCTTTAGCAATTTGCTCAATTCCAACTCCTCAATTACTTTGATTTCCTCTTCCTAAGAAATTTTCCAAATACTCAAAATTAGGGTTTTCTCCAAATCAATAATATTTAACATGATTTCTGAATATTTAACCATCTTAGGGTTTCTATTCTTAATTCCTAACATCAATTTAATTTATCTCTTAAGGAAAAATTTGTATTTAATTCGGATTTACTGTTCATGCCACTATTCATAACAGTCCATAAATTCTGATTTCTCTAACATTAATTACCATTAATAACTTCAAATTACTTGCAATAAATTCTATACACCTTATATTAATTATTCTAACCAACATACTTAAATAAATCTAACAGAAAATAACTTTGGAAGAAAATTTACCTTATTTCCTCAACACTGAAATTTCTGAGATTTCTTGCTTAAATTTGATGATTTCTGCCTTAATATAGAATAATCTAGAAGTCTAATACATTAATTTGAGTATTAATGCCTTAGAAAATAAAATGGGACTAATCTAAGAAAAGACTGAAATTAACAAAGAGAGAAGGAAGAAAAATCGTGAAAAACGCTACTGGGTTGCTGGGGTTAAATAGACCACTGCCCCAGAAATCTCGCTTGCCAGCTCGCCAATCTGCCTTGACAAAGCTACCTCGCATATGCCATCTCACCATTCCCAGCTCGCACATGCCATCTCACCATTCCCAGCTCGCACTTCCCAGCTCGCCAAATTGATTCGGCAATGCCACTTCGCTAATCCTGCTCGCATATGATGCCTCGCCAAACTCTCTTCGCGAACTCTTCCTCGTGAACTCTTCCTCGCGTATGCCACCTCGGCAATACCTCTTCGCTTCTTCACCAACTTGCTTCACCTATCTCCCTCTTCGCCAAACTCTACTCACAAATTGCCACTTTGCACATTCCCTCTCGCATAATGCCACATCGCCTTATCCTCTTCGCCTAACTCCACTTAGCATATGCTTCTTCGCCAATTGCCACTTCGGCAATCTCACCTCGCCACTTCGCCAGCTCGCATTGCCAGCTCGCAAAATGCCACTTCGCATCTTGTCAGCTAGCCTTAACCAGATCCTACTAAGTTAAAACTCTTCCTCGGCAACTTAAACTTAACCAGCTCGTAAAAGAGCTATAAATATCCAAACTTCCTGATTCTTTTTGCCACTAAAAATAGACATGCAGAGGCTCAACATATCCAAAATTTAAATCATAAGAGATACTACACAGACCATGGTGACTCTCCAAAATCACCCAAATTTACTACCTTAAATCCATCCGAACAGTCCTGAGAAAATCCACTCTCCACTGAGATATACTTATCCAAAAATCCTGAAATTTTACAGCCAATAACACAACAGATAAAGAAACATTTTTTATGTTTACACCTTTGGCTCAATCTGCTTTAGTCATTCCCAAAAATTTCAAACAAACAGAGACTTTGTGTAGAAACACTCAACCAGACCAGTTCTGCTCAAAGGGACATAACTTATCGCACACACAGAATTCTACCAAGTCATTTTGTAGAATTTAAGACATAAACTCATAACTTTCATGTTTTACACTCTACCAAATTATTTCTCTAAGAACATGAAATTAACCATCATAATTTCCTGCAATCAAAAATTTCTGATTTCCTCATAATATTTATATCCTTAATTAAATTTGAATTCATCAATTACATAATAAATAAAATATAACAAAATGGCAGATATTATAAATTGGTCCAAGGAAAATAACCAAGTCATTATCAACATTCAAAGATTCTATTTAAGGAGAGTTTCAATAAATTGAATTCATAAATAACATATACATATATATATGAATATAATATACTTTAGCAAAAATTCTCATATGGAGAATCATACGCATGAAACAAATTCCACACTTACCTCTTAGCACTAAAAAACTTTCTAGTCAAGCTCAACTCTTGCTCAAATCCAAAAGATTCTTAATTCCTTGAGTTCTTTTCTCCTAAATAAAAATTTCCAAAATTTCAAAATTTAGGGTTTTCTCTAAACAATTACATAAAATAATCCTCCATAAATTCTAAGCTCCTTAGAGTCTTTATAAACAAATTCTAGCATTAATTTAACCACTAATAGAGGATGAATAATAGTTATAGAGAAAATCTATTATTCACAGTACTATTCATCCAAAAATCTTAAATCCTCATACTACTAAAACTAACCATAATTATTAGCCATCAATGCTCACAAAAGATCACCCACAACTTAAAAATAACTATTCTAGCTAACAAAGAACTTAACTCAAGCTAGAAAGAAGATTTGAGAAAATTACCTTATTTTCTCCTCCAAAGAAATTTTGAAGAATTTGGCTTGAATTGATGCTCTTATAGTCTTTAATTTGTATTTTCTAATATTAATAAGGCTTAATTGGAGTATTAAACCTTAGAAAAGAAGAAAAATGACTTATAGTTGAGAAAAATAGGAAATGAAAAAGAAGAGAGAAGAAGAAAAAAGAAAAAAAGAAAAAAAATGAAGTAGAGAAGGTACTGCCAAAAAAAATAAACCTCAAGTTACTGTTCACGTTTACTGTTCATGGTATTGTTTACGTACACTATTTACATACACTGTTCATGTGCACTATTCATGATAGAAGTTGAAAAAATTCACTTTGGCAGTATAAGCTAAACCAGCTCTATCTTGAGCTATAGAAGTTTAAATGCCTCGATTCTTCCTTCCACTTAAACTAGACACATGAGGCTACAACATATGTCAAATTCTTTCTTTAAAGCCTTGAACATAAATTTACAAACTCTAAAATTCAAATCAAAATAAACAAATCTCACTTCCAAAACAAACATTCCATAACAAATCTTATATACATCATTACAAGAATTTTATAATTCATACAAGCAAAAGAAATCTTAAGTGTTACACAAACTAAATGTCAAAAGTATCCAAGTCAAAATAAAAAATCTTATCTAATCCTAGGTAGACAGAAGCAAAGCAGAAAAGCAAGGAAATCCTATATATAAGTCCTTCTACTCTTAGGATGGATATCTTTATCAGCGTATGAGTCATCATCAGTTGGTCTCTTTCCAAGAGCTTTATTAGAAGCTCTATCTATAGTCATTGTCTCCGCATCTCTAATGTTAGCAATCTCCTTATCCATCTCTATCCTCTTTGTTACTCCACCAGTTGATGTCTCCTTAGCAGTTATATCTTTATCATCCATCTTTATCCCTGCCTCTAGCTCCTTTATCAAGGTGGATCGCCTAATCTTCTCAGTAGGCCAAACTGAGGTAATGAACTAAACATCATACCCCTCCAACCTATTTGATAAACCTGCCGGTTTAACAAAGCACATAGATCTCCTTCAGCCATTCATTATGTCTCGAGATACAACAACATTTATCATGGATATAGGGAAAACAAATCCATTTGGTGGAATACCCTGTGACTGACCCATCTGCCTCAAAATTTGGGTACCCTGATAGAAGATGGTAAGCCCCATGCCCATCAAATACACCATCCTATAGCCAAAGCTCATTGTCATGAAAAAACCAATCTCATACCAAGGGCAATACCATAAAATACTATCTAGATCTAATTCCAATAGCCAAACAGTCCACTCTCTTTGTGAGTCAAAGTGGATCAGGGTTCGACGTATAGGGTACCTAGTAGCCGAATAAGTAGCCTATCTGGAGGACCAACTATCTAGAGATAATCCTTTAACTATACCTAAGTCATCCCAAAATAGAAGTTATAAACTAGAGAGGTTTAGACTAAAAAGAACCAAGGGGAAAGAGGAAAAGTTATACCTAGAGAATAACTGAGTTCACAGACCAAGATCCTTGCACTTTGTAGTTAGCATCCAAACTTAGAAGGGTCTTAGCCAAAATAAGACTTGCTTTAGTACACCCCCTGCTCCATTGGAGCTACCAGTTCCACTATATCAATATCTCTCTAGCCAGGAGCACTGAAAAATAAACATCCAGCAGTTGGATAGAAAACCAAAGCAAGCATCCTAAACTTCTACCTTCTGGGATCTTCAAGGTCTTGAAACTCAGTAATCACTATGGTGAGGTCAACTCTATCGCTATGAACCATAGAACTAACCAAATCATGTCCTAAACCAAACAGTTTCCTAAAAGATAGGAAATGCCAGACCCTAGACTCTGGAATAACCAAGGCTGCATTAGGGTTGCTACCCAGAATAGTATTAAGCTTCTTAAAGGTAGGGCACATCTCCTACATGCTAGCTTCAAAGTGGAATACATAGTCAACATGATCCCAAAAGTTCACACATACATCCAAAAAGTCCCAGTCCACTTTTACTCCATTCAAGGTCAAAGCATAATCGATCCCATACCTACTTAAATTTATCGATTAACCTTATCCAAATTCTTGGTCCATAGGAACATGTAGTGACTAAAGTAGGGTTCCATTGGAAAATAATATTAAAATCAAGAAAGTAGAGAGAATTAAAAAAAAAAGTCTGGAAAGTAAAAAAGACAGGTCAAAAATCATTTTCACAAAGCAAAAAAGGCTATACATAGACAAAAAAACTAATTTGGAACGGACTAGACATTGGTGGCAGCCTCATTTGGAGGTGGTAGCAATACCATGCCTAGCTGGCGGTGCCACCATCTCTCTAGGCAGTAGCTTCCCATGATGGCGACAACTCCTCTTCAGTCAGATGGTAGCTCATCTTTTTCTTATTAGCAACTCTATTTTCTTGTGTTTTAAGCAAGCCATAGGACCCCAAAATAGAATTTATGGGGCATTTTAGGGCATACATTGCATAAAATTTTAAGCACGACCTTGCATCAAAATTGTATAAATTTTGCACGACAATATAAAAACATTAAGTTGTATAAAAATCCATTCAAAATAGAGGGTGTATAGCTATCATAACATGCATACATCTAGCATTTATAAAGCATAAACATCATGTACAAAATTCAAAAGTTCAAAAAACAAAAATAGAATCAAAATCTCAACCTCTCCTCCTCCTCTGATGAGGATCCTCTTGCTAATGGGCCCGTCTGTCAACCTCCATTTGAGTCAGTAAGGATGTCATAGCCATCTCCATCCAGTGCCCTATCCGATAAGTTTGTCGAATATAGCCAATTGGAACCTGCATTGATATAAGGAATAGTCTAAGCAACAAAAACTACTAAAGGATCATTCTAGAGTTAAGCAGAAGATATGTACTGTAATGTTCTCAGGGAAGTTTGGGGTAAGAGGATGAACTGTATCTGCAATATGATAAGTCCTTATCTGACCATCACGTCCCATATAAGGAATCTCCCCATTAATCTTCAGAAAAAGGGTTGAAGGCAACCTTTTTTCAGTTTCCTGCATTGGAACTCAGATCTCCATCAGCTAGAGGAGCCATAGTAGATGCTCCTGTACTAAGAAGGTTAGGTTGAGCAAAATGAGAGCAATAGTCAACATCGATCCCCAACACGACCCATTAGTTGGTCAGGTAGAACTCTGTATAAGGAATCTCAAGCTCAAGAAATAGAAGCATGGGTGAACTAATATATGACTCCTCCAAAGCATGGATGTCAGAATCCCACCTCATATCAACTGGAGGATGCTTAGGAGTAGCCCACTCCTCTATTGTCTAAACTATGACTCTCTCTCCAGGAAGTATAATCTGTAGAATGGAGAGCAAAGTAGTATCTGAGAAAATGACATAAGATAACAGTTATACAAAATAGTCGACATCATCTCAATCCTAGTTGTAAAAGGGGTCACTCGCCTCTGCATGAGTAAGTCATGATTAGAACCTCAAATCAAAACTGAAAGAAGGTAAAAATAGAAAATACCTGGGAAGGACTCAGACTACCAAAGAATGCCCTAACAGTGCGAAAGTCACGCTTAGGTTATCCTGTTTTATGTTCCTCATTCCACTTTACACTAGTAGGGAACACATCCAGTCGAGGAGCATCCAACGTAAGAGCAAGAGTGGAAAAATACTCATAAGCCCAGAGTTGAAAAGTAGTAAGACAATCATAACAAACAGACAGTTAAACAGTCAAAAAAACAAATAGTTAGACAAGTAGACAAATAGACAGTCATAATAAGCAGAAAGTAGATATAGACACAAAGCAAAAATGTACTTCCCAAATAAGGAATGTCCTACTGAAGGAAGTGAGTGCTCCATGAGATAGATCAGTCATCTCCCTGTACATGATGCTCATAATAGCTTTAGCCCAATCATATGACTCAAGCTATGACAAATCCAGTAAGCTAGGAAGAATATTTAGATCCATGGTATCCTGACGGGTATGAGCAAATGTGCAACCCACTAATATCAGCATTATGAGGCCAGCAACAGGCTCAGCTACTGGAAACTCCTCACTAAAAGGCTCCATATCTCATAAACGAGCATGCAACCAAGTGTGCGTGATAGTACTCCGAGTACGGGGAGGATCCTTCCCTATCAATCTCATCATATCCTTAGGAGAAAAGAAAACTCACCAATTAGGTCAAGTCTCAAGTGAGCGAAATCCAAATCTCAACTCAGATAGTATACATAGATCCATGAGAGTCATAGTCAGCTCACCACATGAAAATGGAAGGTGTTGGTAGTATCCCACCATTGCTTAGCCAATGACTTAGTCAAGGTAATGCTACTCTCAGTAAATCCTTGGGATTATCATTCTCCCACTAAGTTTCATAGCTTTGGTGTCCCCTAGTTGGAACAGAATTAGCTTCAGAATTCGTAAAAGAAAAGTTGAGAAGAAATTTATAGAGAGAAGCAAAAAGAAGAAAATGAGAGAAGATAAAGAGAATGGGAGGATGAACCTCTATTTATACCTTTTACTTTTTTAGAATCTCTATAATTACCATCATGTCCTTTCACAGCTCGAAAAAGCTAGGAATTGTGATATTAGATCCATCTCAAATCAAAATGTAGCGGCATCAGTGCCATCGAAACTGTATGATTTTTCTTCATTTTCAGAGTTATCATTTGCCCGAATCTGACAAAGGACTATTTTATAATTCAAAAAAAGAAAAAACTAGAAATAGAAAAATATCAAAAAAAATATGAAAAAGCTCAAAATTATCAAAACAGATCAACACATCAACAGACAGTCCAGAGTGAAAGCAAAATGCATAAATCTCATATCAGGCAGATAAAAACTCACCCAATTCACTATCATCACATTTACCCTTCAAACTTAGATAAAAGCGATGGAGGGAAGCTGTGAACACATGATTTTACACCCAAGCAGACTCAGGTAATGCCAGACTTATTTGCAATCGATCGAAGATCAATGTTGACTCTAAATACAGATAAACCAGACCGTGCCAAGCTGACCAGTGTCAACCAGAGGTCAAACCACTGTGAATCAGGTGAATCAAATAGACATCAAGACAAACTTGGTGGCACCTAGGCTAGGGCTTGGCAGTAAGGCTAAGCCTAGCTGGTGGCACAGCTAGTAGGCCCAAACAGCCCTGGGCAGCACTGCCACCAAGGCAAAGCTTTGCCGCCAACCAAGCCTTTTGTTGCCACTAAGCTTCAGCTCCTCTACTACCAAGCTTCAGTCAAGAAACCCACATCGATATTCAGTGTAATTTTCCCTTAGAATTTTTTCTATAAATACAAGGCTCTATTTCACTTCAAAGGACACCGACATAGACTCTCATTGAGTACCAGAATAACTAAATTGAATTTTCCTTAGTTGGCTCTCCTTTCTCCCTCTATTCAACATTTTTTATTAAAAGCGGTTCACTTCACTTTGATCTTGAATCGATTTTTTCAACTCTCTTTGAGTTGGAGGAATAAAAGACCTAGAGCAATCTCTCTTTGAGTCAATTTAGAAGCAATGAAATCGAAGCATGTTGTAGTGCTGCTAAAATTGACTTGAAGCATATCGTAATGCTAATCTTATTCAACCAAAGTGGAACTCCGATCTAGGCGAACCCTAAGAAATCGTCCCCTTCAAACTAAGGTATTGTGTTCACACCTCAAAATTAAAGGAACCACAAAATCAATCTTTTCTTAAAATTGAATCAAACCCCCCTTCGCAAGAAGGGAGAACTGCGTGGGTTTTGATTCCTATTCAATAGGATACGTATGCAATCTGTTTCATAGCTTCAAATCCAAAAACACCAAAACCCTTATTTTTCTTAAATTAATGTGTTTCAATATTTGTCATGACCCACTTTTGGGCCGTGACAGTCCTATGGCATGGGTAGACCTAAGGTCACCAAAAACTCATAGAACCCATGAACAATCCATTTATCAATCATTCAATCAATCTTAACACAATCATCAATGCTTAAATCCCATTTATTACTTATAAATTTTATAGAAATTTTGCCAAAGTTTCCTTTTTAATTTTAATGCTATTCCAGACCCAAAACCGGGTCTTTCAAAAATTACACAGCCTACACAAAGATTAGTTTCACACTCCTAATAATTTGCCTTCCTTATACCCTCAACTTCATAGTTCAATAGACATATATAGCACTTCTAAATCTCTTTCATAACATGAGAATTTCATTTTAATATTTTCAGTATTACTGTCATTATCATTAAGCATTACACATTGTAGTTATTCATTACTAAACTTTAATAGGAAATCAGTTTACATTTTAATGTCACTTAAATATCAATTATTTTACTGTTGATATATCACTATAGTACTTAATCATCTAATTATACACAATACCATAGAGCTCTAAGAGTTGTCACTAATGACCTTTATAAAATAAAATTATACCTCGATGTACTTGACATCCCAAGTCAAAAAAGAAATTGACTTGGAATCAACTTCCTCTATCTCATCCCTATAAAAATTATAAACCACTAAATAATGAGTATAAAATACTCAGTGAGCATGTATACATCATTAAACAGGCGATATAAGCATATGATAACAAAGGATAACAATGGTATTTAAGTATCAATAATTACAATGAATGGATATCAGTATATTCATTTTTACATGTCAAGGTTAATTAATTTGCATACCAAAAATCTTTGGAAATTTGGAACATGTAACAATCAAATCGATGATTAACAATAATCGATGAAGGAATGGCCATCAATGGTAAGCAATAAGATATAAGATTGGAATCAATGAATAGGTAAATAATACTCATATCATGTAGATAAGATAGATAATGGGCCATGAACACGTATAATCTCATATAAATCTCATATCATGTACATAAGGTTGATCAGGCCCTATGGCCAGGACAGTTAACCCTTCCCAGCTAGGGTTCCATGTAAAGTCAATGTGCACATTGCCGACGGTATTTACTCGCTATCCCATCGTTAAGGAAGCTCTATCAAATCCACATATCAGAAGACCAATGGATTTCAATAACAATATCAAGTTTTCATTTGGAACATTATGATACAGTGGCATTTAATTTGTATACATGGGCTTACTTTTGGAAAAATTTGGGTACGTGATCAATCAAGTACAATATCATGATTTGGGTTTCCAATATGATCAAATACAATAGGCATTGCAAATATCAATATTAATTAATGGATATGGTTCATTTTAATCTTAAAGAAAACTCAAAGGATAATCAATAGTAATAACAAAATAATATTCTATCAAGAAGGAAACATGTTCATTGGGTCAACAAATCAAGATCATGGTTATACATAATGATCTGTACATTACTCACTTTAGCTTTTGACTTGAACATTTTCCTTTTCCTTTATCCTTGATTCTTTGCCTTATCTCTTATGGTACCCATCATGTCTCATATTCATTCTTGACTCTACATGTCCATTTAATTTCCATTTAGATACTATTTAACATAGAATTACATTACTTATACTTATATTAAAGAAAATTCCTTAAATTTTCAAGTTTTAGGTTTTGCCTATAAAGAACCTTTACTGGCAGCCTGTGTTTCATTACTCATATCTCTTTCTACACTTATCCAATTACTTCAATTCTTATTCCTACTTAAACAAAACATATTAAGCTTTAACATATCCAAAATTTAGCTTATTCTCATTACTACACAATTTATAGTGTAAATTTAAACTTAGGCTTATAACCAGCCATGCTACCCTGCATTCTGCCTGTAATCCTATTCTGGTAGTCAGTATTGTTTTATCCCATAACTCAATCTATAGTTATCAAATTACTGGAATTTTTTTGTATTGAAAATATACATATAATATTATAACATATCCAAATTTTAGAATATTTGGATCACTGTACAATTATTAGTGAATTTCCAAAATTAAACTACTGCCTTAAAATCTCTATCCAGACAGACTCTGTTTCCATGACTATAATTAATTCTATGATCATAAAATTATAAAACCATTAAGATAACATACAAATGGAAATTTTTAGTGTTTAATACTTTATCTAATTCAGAATTTAAGGTCCTCATATTAATATAACTCAGTAGCCTATGTTCTGTTTAGTAGTTAATTAGGGCAGCTAACACCTATGGCTCAATATCTCATAAACGACAAAACCAATTAAAAAACCATTTTACAAGATTATCGATAAGACATAAATGAATAATTTTTATGTTTAAAACTTCTTCCAGTTCTATCTCTATCATTATGTACAATAACAAAAACAGTAGTATTTTTCAATAACCCTAACTCTGAATTAGTCATGGTTTTTACTTAATAACTCTTTCTTCACTTCGAATTTTACAAATTTATTTTGTAGAAATATAATCAACATATTTATCTACAACTTTTATGTTTTGTCAATCCTCAAATTCATTCATTAAAATTTTGGAATATTAACCACAAATTACTGCCTCAAATTAGATTTTAGAAACTATATAAACCCTAGCTCATTCTTTACATTTTTTACTTAATTACCTCAATTATTTGCCAAATCAAACCTTAAAACTCTTAAATTAACTAAAAATTGAAGTTTAGTAAATTTACCTTAAGCTTGAACCATTAAATCCCTTCTCCTTTTTGTTCCACCAAATAGTTTCACATAATCTCCATCAACTTCCTTTCTTCACTTTTCTTTCTCTCATTAATTTTCCTATCTATTTTTGTTGGTTTATTTGGAAGGGTTAGAAAACATATTTCTTTGGTTGCTTCTCTTCACTTGGTTCAGCTCTCCCCTCTCCCAATTTCTATTCCTATCATCTTTTTATATACACCAAAAGCCAACTCAAAAGAAATGAAGACAAAAAATAGAATTCTCTAGAATTTTGCTTATTTGTCACCTTTTTAATTAATTGATAAGTCAATTACTTATTTTATATAAAAAAAAATAGTCTCCTCACCACCATGGCTGGCCACCTAGCTCCCTTTCTAGAAAGGGTGGGTTCCACAACTTTATTTAATTGCACTTTGGCCTAAAAATTTTCTTATTTGCATATTTGACCCCAAAACTTTATGTAATTTATTCTGTCTATTCTGTTTAGATTGAACCTAAATTGTGGGGAGTGAAATACTTTATTTTAAGTTATTCTATCATTTAAAAAGAGTTCTAGGTCATTTATGGATCCCAGATAATGGCTTTCCAAAATTGCCTCCCAAGTTGCCATAAATTATGATTCTGCCATTACTCTTGTTTTTGGTATTCCAAAATATTTTTCAACTCTTTCTTTTCACCATAATTTCACATAAAATTAACTAACTTAATTCCCCTAGTTTTGGGTTAGAAATTCTTAAATTAGCCAAACTACTATTTTTCCGACAGTGTAATTAACACTAATATTTTTCGGGACAGTGTCTTATAAGTGGCCCAGTTGAGTCTAAAAAATTTCTGAATATTACACTCTATCATTTTTTGTATATTTCAATAATCTATTGAGCCTATTCATACTTGAATTAATATTATATCTGTTACTATAGTCCGTTATATCTATATTGTCTTTTGTACCTCCTCACTATTCATTGCTCTATCTGCTGGGGTATTACAATATTATTTTGAGGAATGTGTGATTAACCTAGAAATCTCATTGAGAACTAGAGTTAACTCTTTTATTTCTATCTTTTACTTTATGAATTGTAATACCCTATAAAAGCCTATCATTATTGAACAGTAATATAATCAGTTATTGGTATGGGATCATCGAAATAACTAAAGATAATTTTTGAGACATAGTTAGAATGCATTTGTGATACTGTCCCGAAAAATATCAGTGTTAATAACACTGCCGAGAAAATAGCAGTCTGATCGACAGATGAATTTCTGATTCTGACCAGGGGTAAAGAATCATGTAATTATATGTGTAATTATGGTGAAAATAAAGAGGTGAAAAATATTTAGGAATACTGAAAAAGTAAGTAATAGCAAAATCGTAAATAAGTGAAACTTTAGGGGTATAATGGGAAATCAACTATCTAAGTTTCAGAATGGCTCTGAAACTATTTTTATAATAAAGTATAAATAAAAATAAAATATTTGAATTCCCACGTTGAAATCTAAATCCTAACAGAATTGTTAGAATAAATTACAGAAGAAGTTAGGGTGAAGTATGATTATTGGAAAGTTTAAGGACTTAAATGCAATTTGCCATTCTTAACTTAGTATATAAGCATGCCTTAGGAAAATTTTGACCATTTTCTTCTCCCACCATAGCTTGGCCGAACCACCAAAGCCTTTCTCCACCATTTTTCATTCAATTTTTCTTAAGAAAACCTAAAGAAAACTTGAAAATCACCTTTGATTCATTGAAAAACTTGAAACTCACCTTTGATTCATTGATTTCTAACCTTAGTTGGCTTGGAAAATCAAAGAAATTCAAGAACCATTGGCTTGTAGATTTCGGGTGGATCATCACTATTAGGTAAGGAGTTTTTTTCTTTAATTTAATGGTTGATTTATATGCTTTAGATGATGAATAAGATGGGTTTAGTGATTAATTGCATCAATTGATACATTTGGAGATTTTTCCCCAAATTGAAACCCTAAACCTAAGTTGTGTGATTTGGCTATTTGATTTTGTGTTAGTTTATATTAATTGAGCTTAGAATAAGTTAATTGGAAGCTAATAGATGGATTATTTATGGTTGGTTTGTTGTAGAAAATCAAAGTGAGGAAGATTGCCTATTTTGCCTACTTTGAGAAACTTGGTGGAAAATCAATTTTGGTGGCTTGTTTGGAGTAATAGGTAAGTTTAATATGCATAAAATAACATGCCTTATATGTTAAAATATTGATTGGAAACCTACCATGAAACCCTCATTTTGGCCGAACCTAATATCACTATTCATGCCATGGTTTTTGCTTTATTTTTCCTTTGGAATTCCATGCCATTTTGATTCTTTTAATTGTTTTTAATGTTGGCAAATTGATGTTTGTTGTGTTGCCTACATTGTGAACTCTTTGTTGATTATATGGGCAATGTCAATATTGCACCATAACCTAGCCAATTTGTCCATTCATTGTTGCACACCAAGTGTTTGATGAAATATCTAGTTCATTTTGTCATAGGCCTACCATTGATATCGTCGCTAGCGACATTGGCATGTCAATTGTGCTAACCTTTTGTTCATAAATGACCAACCTATGTTCCATCCCATTGTTAATTGCCAAACCTATTGTCATTGTATATCTACTTATCGTTGTTATTCCATTGTTTATATTGCAACTTGATTTGATTGATATTGAGTTATTGATACTTGGTGATACCGTTGTTGTTTAATGGTATCTATTGACTTGTTCTAAACCTATTATGGTTCAAATGTGATTCGAGAGAGCTGCCTCTCTGACAGGGTAGTGGGTACATACTGTCGGCAATGTGCACATTGTACAATGATATCCTAGCTGGGAAGGGTTAATAGTCCTAGCCATAAGACCTGATTAGTCTTATGTTTACTGATACATGATGATACATGTGATATGAGATTCATGGCCCTACATCTGTCTTATCCATGTGATATACTTTTCATTGATTTGATTATTGACTCTACAGTAATCTTCTGTAACTTGATTCTGTATTATGATATTATTATTTCATCTGCATATCCTTTATTGATATTTCAGATCATATTTATGATTGATGCATATTAGATTTACTTAGTATCTTATATACTTACTCTTTTATTATTTCCCTTTCCAGGTGCAGAGTAGGTAGGCAGATTCCCGACTGTTGCCTCCCTAGGAATTTTGCAGTGTCATTAGTAGTGTAATTATATATTTTTAGTAGCTCCATGGGTTGTGTATTAGCATAGTTAGATTATATTTATATATGTATGGGTATAATAAATGTTATGGCAAGAGATGATGATTGTTATAACCACTTGCAGTAAGAATTACAGACATATTACAAAATGCCAGAATGAATAGTAACTAAGTAATTAAATAATAAACTGATAGTAATTGATGATTGCATGGGATACTGGGTTCTACGGGTGCCGTTACCTCTGACATCTCCCGCATCCTAGGACCATCATGTTTCGAAATCGGGACATGACATGAATGCTATATTATTTGCTTTATTGTTCGTGCATTATATATTTGTCATCTTATCAATGTCATTCTTATAAACTATTCATGAAACTTTATTTTCATAAATCAATTATTAAATGGAAAACCAAAGTTTTAGTTATTGTAAATTGAAACCCTAGTCCCCGAACTCAGTCCTAGTTCGAAGGTCTAGTGATTTTATCCTTGTGCTATAAATTGGAGTCGAAATAGGTTTTATTTCTTTTATCCCTTAATAATAAAGGTGGCGACTCTATCGATTTTCGAAAATCAAAGAAATAATTTGGCCGAAACTGCCTTTAGTCCGTGGGAATTTACCCCCTTTTTATTTGATCATCTCGGTGCTCGGGTGTGGACTCACACCCAATGATCAAATGGATTTAGTACTCTTTGTTTTTGTAATGGGCTGATATAATTCAATAAAATATGCATGACAACTATTTATCTACATGACATGCAACAACACAAGTAATTAATCATAAACATATATAACTTTCATGATGGAAATAGTCAGTTTAATCCAACCTTCATCTAATAACCATGAACATATTGACTCTCTTAAATTTTAATTATGGGGTCATGGTACCAGGCATCCCAATATTCTCGTATTCATGTTCGGGAACTACGATGAGATCGACTCTAATTAGCTAATCTCTATAATAACATCATCATCATAAATTATTTCATATCATGTCATATCGCATATCATTATAATATATCACATCATATGATTTACATTGCCTATGTTAGTATAGGCGGATTCCACATCATTCCATTTCAATTGCAACACAATAATATATCAATCAATCATCATACATGAATTAATGGCATAAACATACATATGTCTCTAAATCTAATGCAAGTAATGATAGTTAAATATATATATATTTATATAATAAACATACATTTAATTTTTCATGATATGTTCGAATGCATAATTAAATTAAATTATATCAATTTACAATACAAAAGGAGGTACTTAGTCCCTAACTCTATTGGGACTCACTACAGACGTATCTGGAGTATCTAAAAATCATTAATAGATATGAATTAGCTACTAACTAGGATTTTTCCTAATTATGACTCTATTAGAGTAACTAAAAATTCTGATGAAAATTTGGCAGAGTCTCCCCTAAAACATGACATAACCTCCTGAAAAAAAAAAAATCATCTAATCAACTATCCAACTCAATTAAATCGTTGCCCATCTAGGAGCCTACAATATTTATCATTACATCCTCCTTAATAATACATAATTCAATGCTCATAATAGTATATAAATCAATGTCTACTGGCACCGATATATTAATTAAGTCCTTAATTTTTATTTAACAATTTAATTAATCATCTCAATTATTCATTCATAATACAATTATGAAACCACATAATAAATTACTCATAATATTTAAAATAATTATCTTATATTAACTTAACAAATTTTACTTAATTTTTTAGACAATCAAATATTATTTACTCCATAATAATTATTAAATCGGTACCCAAACTCTATATTTAATTTACAAACTAACTTTGTAAATTTTTATAATGTTAAACATAATTTTTAGAGTTGATAAAAACTCATTTTACTGGAAAAATCAGAATAGACCTGGACTGTCATTTTTTTGGTCCCGAGCTCCGTTCTCAAATCAAGGCAAATTGGATACCAAATGAAAGTTTAAGTTGAGAAAAGCTCAAAAGAGTGTGGAATCACTGAAAATGGTTTGGCCAGAAATGACCTTAGAGGATTTTCGACTGGCGTTGGTTTTCTTCGATGATTGTGGCCTGCTTCGGCGGCTGTTCGCAGCCAGACTCCTCCAGGGACGTCGCTTGATATTGGCCTTCTCTCTGGTACTAACAGTGATGATCAATGACGGCCGGACAGACATAGATAGATGCAAACTTCTTTCTCTCTCCTCTCTCTCTCTCTCTCTCTCTCTCTCTTGTTTCTGATGGCTATTCTCTTCTTTTGATCAATCACGAGCTGTCTGATTGGTTATATAATCAATCGGATGCACTGATTTATTTATTTACATATATATTTATTTTATGGCCATTACATTCTTCACTTTAAGAAAATTCATCCTCAAATTAAAAACATACCTTAGTTAAATGTGAAAAGGTGAGGGTATTGTTCTCTCATTCCTTGCTCCGTTTTCCCAAATGCATTCTTTTGTTGTATGATTCCTCCAAAGTACCTTAACCATATGAATTTTCTTAAAGTGAAACTTCCTAACTTGAGTATCCACTATGGCAACAGGTTGCTCCTTAGAAGATAAGTTCTCACTAATCTTAACTTCTGGAGTGGGAGATACATGAGAAAGATTGAAAATGTAAAACTGGGTGAATATGAGAAAAATTCTTCGGCAAGGCCAACCAATATGATACTGCACCAACTTTATCAATTATCTCAAAAGGACTAATATAACGAGGTACCAACTTCCCTTTCTTCGGAACCTCATCACACCTTTTGTAGGAGAAACTTTCAAGAATACAAGATCTCCTATAGCAAATTCCACATGTCGTTGTATAGGATCGACATAGCTCTTTTGCCTACTAAAGAAAGTTTTCAATCTTTCCCTAATTATTAAAATCCTCTCAGAAGTCACTTGTACCAAATCTGGTCCCACTAACTTACTCTCTCTTACTTTAGTTCAACACACCGGGGATCTATATTTCATGCCATACAATGCCTTGTATGGTGCCATTTCAATATTGATACAGCAATTATTGTTGTAAGAAAATTTAATTAAAGGAAAATGCCAATCCCATTGACCTTCAAAATCTAAAGTACATATGTAAAGCATATCCTATAGTGTTTGTATAGTCCTCTCCGATTCGCCATCAGTCTGAGGATGAAAAATAGTATTAAAATCTAATCAAGTACCCAAAGCTTCTTGTAAAAACCTCTATAATCTAGATGTGAACTGTGGGCCCTTATTAGACACGATAGAGACTGGCACTCTATGCAAACAAATAATCTTTTCCACATATAATCTCTCTAATCGTGCCATTAAATAAGTTGTATTGACTGGAATAAAATGAGCTGACTTAGTCAAATTGTCAACTATTACCTAAATTAAATCATAACCTGAAGAAGTCCGAGGTAACCTGTAACACCTTAGCCTAAACCCTGATAGGGACCTTTAGGGAAATTATTTTCCTTTCTTTATGATGTGTTAATATTATATGTGAATGCATGGAATATATATATATATGCATGTTATATGACCTAATTTTTAGGCCTAGACTTGGTTTGAGGTTAGTTAGGACTCAATTGGGTAAGTTTGGAATTTTTGGTAATCGGGGAACTAAATTGTAATTTTATAATTTTTCGAGGTTTTATAAATTTATCAGTATATTTGAGTAAAGGAAAGAATAAAAGTGAATGTAAATGGTTTTAAATTATTTATTTGGGAATTGTATGGAAAAATATACCCGGTTGGAGTAAATTTCGGAAAAACGGCTCAACGGGGGCGTTTGAGGGGTTTCGGAGTATATTAAGGATCTTATTATAATTTTACCTTGAATATGGGATTATAAGGTGTGTGTGATTCTATTATAACAGTTTAGGCTTGATTAAATCTAGCCGTTGGATTAAATGATGGAAAAATCGGACGGTTGGATCGTTCGGGAGCATTTTAGCTATCGTGAGCTTACCTTATTGGATTTTTGCCCTAAGGTTTATGATTTGGTGTGGATGATCT